>NW_012192950.1:248876-274889 GCF_000504015.1 Erythranthe guttata
GTTGAATTAGAAAATAATAAGTAAATAAATAAACAAATAAATAAAAATTGGTCCGGAAACGCAATGGAAGGCTGCAGGTCTGTTCATGGGCCGATTTAATATTAGCTTTTTTCCAAATTGGGCCTTTAAATTTATATGTCTTATTGATTTCATTTATTGTTCAAATTTCAAATGAAATATTTAATCCTGAATGGACAGATTTTAATTGAAACTAATCGATACCAGAATTTAATTAGGTCGAAATTATACGGCTTAAGCTGCATATCTACTAATTTTCTTCTTACAATGGTATATTCTAAACTCTAATTACTAAGATTTCATTTGATTCGATTAGTCGCGATTAATTACGTAATTTGGGCTTCGTTTGATGTCTGATGACGTCTAATAACTTTTCAGATCGACCCGCAGTTGTTGTGAAAGAAATAGTTCTAATCTTGGATAATTGAAAATTTATGTATTACCACCTTCTATGCCCCAACAATATAATTAGTTTTTTTTTTGTGAGATTATCTAATTTTATTTTGACTAGTTTTATCTCAGGAATCAAACGAGTTATAAGCAAATAAGAGAGTCCATCATATCATTCATTCTCGTCCGTTCGATCAACAACAAGCTCGTATGCAGAAATCTCATATTCCCCTAATCCCGTCGTAATAAAAGAGAAGAACGAATATCATATCGATTAAAAAAGATGTTGTCAGACTTAAGCGTATAGGAAAATTTTATGTCGTGTCGCATTGTATTTTTAACTTGTTTTATATAAAAGACTAACATCCATTTTAAATGTTTTTATTTTTTTTGTTCCCAATTTTGGACCATTTTTTGAGTAATTTGGTTGAGAATTATTACCAAGATTCTAAGAGAAATGTGGTTGGTAATCCACGGCTATTATTCATCCTTATAATTTATAAAGTCCATTTTTAATCTTACGGAATAATCCTCAAAACCAACCAGTGATTTATGTCCTTGCATTTGTGTAATGGTATTAATCATGCCACGTGGGCTTGCATCTACCCATCTTTTGTTTATGCCAATTGTACAAAAATTAGATACTACTCTATTTATTTTTTTCTAGAAAAAATCAATTTTTCTCATATTTGGCTAATAAAAGTATGCATAATCAAATGTAATTGGTCTGTATATGAGGGGTGTATTGGAGATATTAATATTAAATACATTTCACAAATAGCTTAAACTTTTGGTTGAGGTTGTCATTCAACACAAATAGAAGGGTATTTTCATAATTTAACTTTAGGGTAAATTACAAACACCCCCTGAGGTATGGTCAATTTACAAAAAAACCCTCTTGTTTGGATAATTACATCTACCCCCTCAACTATGAATTTTTCTTACACCTCCACCCTTATGGTGTCAAATTCAACATAATCATCTAGATTTCATGGAATGTGCTCTAGTTTGTACTCGTTTTGTGTAAAAATACAGTTTCTGATGCACCACAATCTGATATATACAAGCCAAAAAATACATATTATGATCATCTTACTTCGAAATGTAAATGTAGAGTTCGAACAGGATAAAACTGGTACGTAAGTGATAATATTCCATATAATCTCGAAAATTCCACTAAATTTTAAGGAGTTGAGGGGGTGGATGTAATTATCCAAACAAGAGGGAAATTTTCGTAATTTGACCATACCCCAGGGAGTGATTGTAATTTACTATATAAGGAGATTGCCGTAATTTGCCCTATTTTTTATTTATATTTGTAAACATCCATCTAACTATTCCTGGTCGTAATGTTCATTCCTAGTGAGTCTTGATTTTCACTCTTTTCAATTTTAATATTACGTTTGTTCAATTTTAGGGACAATATAAAACATTGAAAATGTGTTAATTAAAAAATAAATAGTTGAAAATTTGAAACAGAAATGTTTGAATTCTTTTGTCTTGACCGTTTGCTTACGAAGAATATTGACATATTCATCTTGCCCTTTTCTCACTAGTCATAAATTTCCAACCCAGTGTTTATGAAAAGTCCTTTTGACAATTTTAGATATAGATAGACATTAAAATAGTTGAATTCGTTGGTCAATATTACATATAGACGTGTAAGCAATTTTTTATTTTTATTTTTAGTAACAAAGAAATTCACGCCTAATCATACATGTCAAATCTGTAAATTTATAATCTCGAATAATGACTTGCAAATTATACGAGAGACGTAAAGTCGTGAACACATTAGGCTAACTATGTGTGACAAACTGCAGGGGCGGACTTAAGGGGTTTGGGGGGGGGGGGGGGATTAAAATGTATAAATTTAAATATTGGGTGGACCAAAATCTATAAATTAATAGATAAATACCAAAATAGAATAAAAAAAAATTAATAGAAAATTGCTAAAAGAATTTCTTTTGCAAGGATGGTAGCCTCCAAGGCTACACAGGGGTCCGCTCCTAACACTGTACTAATCGACCATCGGCAAGATAATTTGAATTTAGATCAGTCAACACAAACTCATTTGTTAAAGTGATAGATCATCATTTAGGGGACCTAAGCATATTGCACAATATATAAACTTAATCAAGTTTAAATTATTAATAAAAGGCATAGGTTTTAGAAATGCTAGTATTGATTTTATTACCTTTGCTCATATATAAATTGCTTTTCATTTATGTGATTATGAACAAACTTGTAGGTTTTGACTGAGAGAACAATAAACTTTACCTGGACCATATTTTTTTTGCTATGCCTGAATTAAACACACACACACACAAACAATTATTATTCAAAAATACGTTCTGAAACGCACAAATCGACCCCAATGTGCTGAAAAATGCATACGTCACCCCAGTGTGTTGAAAATCGCACAAATCTCCGTTCAAACGTGCTGAAAATTGACACATACATCACCCCAAAACACGTATAATAAATATCATATACGAGAGTGTGGTTTACATCTCTCGTATGGTTTGCAAGCTATTATACGAGAGTGTAGGTTTACCCAGTGCACCTATATGGTTGACTGCGGTTTCCTGCATTATCAAAAAAAAAAAAATAAAAAAAAAAAAATAAAATAAATATCATATCATATCGTATCGTAATATCGAAAGTATTTTACCAATATTTAACTACATTCAATGAAATTTAAAAAAAAAAAAAAAAAAAAAAAGACTACATACAATGTATACACCGAATCTACATTGTTTTAGGCTTTTAGCCTTACAAAAGCTAGCCTAAATAATAAAAATTAAATGAGGTCTTAAGTATAGAGGACAACACAAAGCTCATCATAACAAACCTACAGCCTACACGTACTCATACCCTAATAATCTAGCTTTGCAGATCCCACAAGCAAGTGCAACAACTTGGTTATTTGTGTATTTTTTTTATTTATATATATATATATATATATATATATATATATATATATATATATATATATATATTTTTCAATCAAAGTGGGCCCAGTTTGCTTACTCGAGTTCGATTCCTCTCGTCAACATTTTTTAGGTCGAACTCCTCAGACATAAATTGTAAACTATAGTTTGAACTTGTCAAGTAGTTTGCAGAGAAATGTAACAATAATGCAATATAATGTTACATATGTGATTTGTACCTCTGTTTAAAATAAAATATACTTTTTTTTTTTTTTTTCTAATAATTTTCTTATATTAAATTAATACCCCACTTCTAATTATCATTAAATTTACTAACTAACTACCCTCTTTATTATATTTCAGGTTGGTTGATCAGAGTACAAAAGGCCGAGACAGTGAGTATTGTGCCTAGCAATTAGGCAATAGTATCAAGAAAGATTTTGGTCAGAAATCATCATCAAAAATCTTATATTAGTCATTATTTAAATTTCAATATGTAATATTTTTTTTTAGTTTTTAACATTTATAATTTTAATATTTTATCTGGATTGGGGAGATTTTTTGTTCACTGTCTGAAGCAAAGTGAAGCACAGGAAAATATAAAAAAAAAAGGAACAAAACTAATTAATGAAATGCCACTCTGTTTATTGACCAATTGTATAAAGAAAGTCAGAAAATTGGTCCAAACTGGGAGTACCTTTCCTCTGTCTTTTTTCTCGTACTACAGATTAATATTACATTGGTCACGTGTTACAAAACGTGTGATTTTTCGTCTTTATTTCGAAGAATCTTATACAACATCTAGTTCCCAATAAAAATAAGTGTAAATTACAGTTACACCCCTAAGTTATGCTAACATAATTTTAAGGTTCACGTGGTATTGGAAATTACAGCGACACCAGTAAAGTAATTACCGGAGCCAAGATTTCATGTCCCGGGGTTCGATATACACTATATTTGTTACCCGCAGGGTCATTAATGTTGCCATAGACGAAAATCTATACATCTTATATAAAATAATAAGGATTTAAGAAACGTTGGGAGACATGTATGTCACACCCTACCTCTATGTTGTCTCCACCACTAAACTATAATAGTTCGTTATAACTCTAACGAAATAGCTTATCCAATGCATTTATTCCGTTATGATTTCTAACAATGTTTCAAGAGTGATTGTAATTATCAATACTATAGGGGCCTTAAAACCATTTTAGCATATCTCTGGATTGTAGATGTAACACCCTAAAGTACTATCGTTCAATAAAATTACTATTTTTCAACATTGTCTCCTTCGGTTCACCCATGAACCAGCGATGAGGCGGTCCGATCTGATATCTAAATCGGAAAAAAGACATTTTGGGGTCAAATGACATAAACCCAGTTTGACCAGATAAAACTATTCAAAGCACCGCGGAGTTGGCTATTTTTGGCTGAATTTGAGCGAACCTTTACGGAGTTAGTTGTGGGTGACCAGATCTGGTTATGTGTCGTCGAATAGAGGTGGTGGATTGCATGATCTCGAGAAGAAAGAATGGGAAAAAGTTCGAATTTTAATATAAAAACGGAAATATGGAGACGGATGCTTGATTTGTAAGAAAATAGAGAGCAATAAAAAGAGGGAAATAAAAGAAGAAATTGATAAAAGTTAACAAGGTTTGTGGAACGTTTAAAAATATAAAGAAAATAGTATTTTTAAACATGAAAATAATAAAACAATTAAAGAAAAATAAAAAAATTCAAATAAATTGTTTCGTCCCCATCAAACCGTGGCCCAAATGGTGGTCCGGTTCAATGGTCTGTTCGGTTCTGATATCACTGCAACTTTTTACCCATAAAATGCTACAAATTATAATATTGTTATTGTTGGATTAGACATGTAATATTTTGTTGAGAAATAAGATTTAATAATAGTTTTTAACAATTGAAGTAGTACATCTGTCAAATACAAGAAATCCAACATGCTAACTAATTAATTAATTTTTCAATAGAAAATTAATGTAAAAATATCGAATTTTATCCATGTGACCCGGTGATGCCAGAACAAGGTCAAATTGTATTAGTATTAGTATTAGAAATAATCAAATATATTTATTGCAGCTTTTAATTACTCAACATATTGGGATAGCTTGAAATGATAAAGCACCTGCTATAAGTTTCTTCAGGAGAAATAATTGATTAATTGAAAAAAAAAAATTAAATATTTATTACAGTGTCCCTTTCTATGAAAGAACTTTTTTATGTAAAAACTAGTAAATACTAAAAATGTCTCTCTCTTCAGATTCGAAAAATGCTTCATTTTATTTTATTTTATTTAATATATATAAACTAACATTAATAAATAAAATCCTACCACACTAAATTCCAATACTTCTCAACCCAGCCTATGGCCCCATTTCTGAAACCCTTCCTTTTATTTACACACAATCTTCAAGAAATCTTTTATTTTCTCTTTCTGTTTCTAACTATGCTTTCTTCTAATATTTTTAATATTTAGGGTAAATTACCGTCAACCCCCGAGGTAAGTTTAAATTACAAAAATACCCTCATGTTTGGATAATTATAACCACCATCTCAACTATGAATCTTCTTACACGTCTATCCTGATATTGTCAAATTCAACAGAATCTTCTACATCCCGTCGAATGTCCTCTAGTTTATCCTCGTTTTGTGCAAAAAATGCAATTTATGTTGCCCCACAGTATGATATTTACAAGCTAAGAGACACATCTTATGATCATCTTGTTTCAAAATGTGGAGCTCGAATGCGGTAAAACAGGTACAAACTGAAGAATATTCTACTAAACTTGACACCGTGAGGGTGGACGTGTAAGAAGACTCATATTTGAGAGATGGCAGTAATAACCAAAACAAGAAGGGTTTTTTTTCGTAATTTAACCTTACTTCAGGAGAATTGCTGCAATTTACCCTTTCCCTTATACACTCGTAATTATTTATAAAATAATCCAAGTGACAAAATTGTATTTACCTAAATAAAATGATTATTTTATTCACATTTACCTAATTTTCATTTTTTTTTTTATAGTCTTGCCAGCCCAGAGCCAACCTCACCAGCAGCCTTTCCTTCCCCTAAACATAGCCACACACACCACATTAAGCCCATTTTAATTAGTTAATTTTCCGTTCACAATTATTATTATATTATTTAATTAATGATTACACTAATCATATTAGATCAATTCCATTCCGTTATTTATTTATTCTCAATTCCTTTCCTACTAAAACCATAAATTTCTTTCCTCTCATAATTTCGAAAATACCACATTACAAAAGATTTCAAGATTTTCATAATCCCTCATATTTTTCTTTCTTCTATAAATCCCCGCAGAATTCATCGCTACCTTCTTCATTATCACCCCTCCTTCCTTTCTTGACCAAATACCAACAATCAATCCCTAATATATATATACATATATACATACACCATCTTAATTGTATTTCATTTGATTAAGGATGAAGGAGATTTGGACAACCATGGCGTCGATGATGGGTGTGTGGGCTTTCTGCCAGAGCCTGCTGCACACGGTGTTCCCGCCGGAGCTCCGTTTTGCTTTCTTGAAATTCTTCCACCGCTTCTTCAGCTACTTCTCCACCTACTGCTACTACGACATAACGGAGATCGACGGCGTCAACACCAACGAGCTCTACAACGCCGTCCAGCTCTACCTGAGCTCCTCCGCCTCAATCTCCGGCAGCCGCCTCAGCCTCACCCGGGGACTCAACTCCTCATCCATCACCTACGGCCTCTCCAACAACGACCGACTCATCGACTCATACCGCGGCGCCTCCGTCGAGTGGGAGCACATCGTCACCCAGCGCCAGTCGCAGACTTTTTCGTGGCGGCCACTCCCGGAGGAGAAGCGTGGCTTCACTCTCCGGGTCAGGAAAAAGAACAAACAGTTGGTGCTCAGCTCTTACCTCGACTACGTAATGGAGAAGGCCAACGAGCTCCGCCGCAAAAACCAGGATCGGCTGCTCTACACCAACTCCAGAGGCGGATCTCTCGACTCCAGAGGCCACCCATGGGAATCTGTGCCGTTCAAGCACCCCAGCACCTTCGACACATTGGCCATGGATCCTTCCAAAAAAGCTGAAATCATGGCGGATCTTCTCGATTTCGCCAATGGCGAATCTTTTTATCAGAAAACCGGCCGCGCGTGGAAGAGAGGATACCTGCTGTACGGACCGCCGGGCACCGGCAAATCCAGCATGATCGCCGCCATGGCCAACTACCTCGGCTACGATATTTACGATCTCGAGTTGACCGAAGTCAACACCAATTCCGAGTTGCGCAAATTGCTGATGAAGACGAGTTCCAAATCGATTATTGTTATCGAGGATATTGATTGCTCAATTAATTTAACCAATAGGAACAAGAGCGGCGGAGGCGGCGGCGGCGCCGCCGCGAGGAAGAACAGCTACGATATCGGATCGCCGCCTGGCGGCGGCGGCGCCGCCGGCGGCGGCGAGGAGGGGGGAAACACGATAACGCTGTCCGGATTGTTGAATTTCACGGACGGATTGTGGTCGTGCTGCGGTAGTGAGAGAATATTCGTGTTCACGACGAACCATATCGAGAAGCTGGATCCGGCGCTGCTGAGGAGCGGGAGGATGGACATGCACATAAACATGAGCTACTGTTCGTTCCAATCGCTGAAGATTCTGCTGAAGAATTACCTAGGGTTTGAGGAGAGCGGGTTGAGGGAGGGTGTGCTGGCGGAGCTGGAGGCGGTGGTGGCGGCGGCGGAGATGACTCCGGCGGATATAAGTGAGGTACTGATTAAGAACCGGCGGGATAAGAACAAGGCGGTTGAGGAATTGGTGGAGGCGCTGAAAATTAGGGCTGAGAAGAATCGATTGAAGAAGACGAATGTGGTGGTGGTGATTGGAAACGACGTCGTTGTTGAAGATGAAGAGCAGGAGAAGAGGGCTTTGGAATATCCCAAGGAAAATGGGTCCCACCTAAATTGCGGCAAATGTGGGGTAAAGGAGGAGGAGAATCATATTGAAGAAGGTGAAGAAGGGAAAATGAAGGAGTAATAATTAATTAATTAATTATTATTATTATTATTAATTTTTTTTTTTTTTTTTTTTTTTAACCAAAGGTCCTTAAAATTAATTAACCGAGTTGTATGAAATTTGGCAATGAAAAAAGAAGAACAGAAGTACTAATATTTAATGTAAGACAACTCGATCCCATTTTGTTTTTTGGTATTCTTGATAATGAAATTGTTATGTTTTTAAGTACTACCTAATTTCTAAATGCAAGAATGGTTTTTTTTTTTTTTATTTATTTATTTTGTGTCCTAACATAAGTTCGATTAGCATGTGGTTTTGTTGTTCTAGTTTTGATGAGTTGTATTGCAATGCTAGCTAAATTATATGGAATTCTGCTTAAAAGTTTGTTTGCAATTTGCACTAATTGGAGAGGAGTTGTAATATCTTTGATTTTGGGATTTTTGATGTGAAATTGCTATTAGAAAAATAAAAATTGAAAAGAAATGCATTTATAATCACTTGAGTTTTGACACAACCAAATTTTGATTTTGCCTACTATATCTTTGGGTTCTTTTTGTCAAATAAAAGTTGATGTTATTTTGGTTGTCAAATTTGAACAGTTAATGACTATTGACCAATGACCGCGTTAGTCAAACAGTAGCGGCAAATTACGGTCACTTTTGATGTATGACCAAATTACGAAAAAATCCCCTCTTATTTGGATTATTACTGTCCTCTTTTTTTAAATATCTTTATAAAATTTATGTAATTCGTTTATCTACCGAACCAAATTGTATATTTAGTTCGGTAAATGATATGAAATGTTACCGCACCGAAATTTCGTTTCTGTTTTATTGAATTAACATACCTAAATTTACCTCTGGAGGGATTTTTTATAAGATAATACATAATTGAGGAGTGGCTGTAATTATCCAAACAGAAAGGGGTTTTTTCTTAATTTGACCATGACTCAGGGGTGACTGTAATTTGATCATATGATAATGATGATTCATTTTCGAAGTTATTTTATATAGAAAGAAAGAAAATCTATTAAATGTCCTTAATTTTAATTAAAAAATCGAATGTTTACAATTTATACAACCCGAAGCATTAATTGATATGATAATCCTCTGTCTAATCACATGTTTATTGTTCTCTATGATTTATGGTATCAGATAAATTTGGTAAAAAGATAATTCATATGATATAATGCATTGAATTTTCGAAATGATTATTGATATGAGATTGTGTTTTTTTTTTCTTTTCTTTTTGCTAAGAAATAAATAAATGGCACGGGCCACGGAGGAAGCCCGATTTTGTAGATGCTACACCCGGAAAAATACATCTGGCGATCTTAAACCATTGATCTATATACAATATCACACTCGCGTGTACGTGTGTTTAATGGGTGATTATTTGTATAGATTTACAAATTAAAATCAGCTGGTATTTTACATCAGGTATAGCATCTCATAGACCGAGAAAATACCATTTAATTTCATATATATATATATATATATATATATATATATATATATATATATATATATATATATATATATCTCACTTTTTCTATACATATTAAGTATATGATTACAATAATATTAATTCTTTAAAAAATTACATTACCTACACATAATTATATAACAATAAAATATACTTTTATATCTAGTAAAAACATCCTAAAAAATGTTCGAACATGGGAATGAAACAAAACAGCGCAAATATATGTAAGCAGAAAATGACCTAATTAATACGGCTGATTTTTTGGAATTCTTATGCTAAAGACTAATTTTATTGCTGATGTCAATCATTAATTAACTTTAAAATTTGACAAAAAAAAATAAAAAATAATAATCTACAATATTTTAACTAGAGCTTGACCATGACATTTATAGGCCAACAATAATTAAAACACGAAGTTCAACGGTTAAAGTTCGATCCCCATATCAGTGAAAACGAGTATAGAGCCAGGGGGGCTATGCCCCCGAATATTTCTCAAATCCCTATTATTTTATGTAAAAATATTAAAAACTGTACGGAAGCATAACCGCCTCCCTCATAATTTTTTTAATTCATTTAGTCCTCTCGCACTTGAAATTCTGGTTGTGCTAATGCGCTATATTATTTTAGATCGAATTCATTGCACACGATTTGTTTACACCTCTCGTATTATTTGCGAACTACTGCAGCAGGAGATCAGTATTTACTATTTACTATTTAAATTTATTAATTCCTTTTGAAATTTAAATCAAAATTGGGAGGTACTTCAAGTGGATAATGGAGAGCAAAATACAACAAAAAAAAAAAAAAGAAAAGAAAAAGAAAAAGAAACACTGAGGAAACAGCTCAACAAAACTGAAGATCTTATGTTGGAATAAAGAAAGATTTTATTATATAAATTGACAATAAGAAAGTAGACAACTTTTTAGTGTGCTTTTGTCTTGATTTTATATTTACTGAGTTGGAAAGGCAGATTTGCCTTTTCTTTATTTTAATTATTTATTTATTCTAGCCTAGGGTTTTGTAGATTAGTTCTTATCCTACGTGGAGACAGCAACTACTACATTGTCAAATGTTGTAATAATTAATTAATTTTGTTGATTATTTAATTAAACTTAAAATATTAAAATTAAATAAAAAAATCATGTTGTGACTGTGTGTGGCGCTTGGGGAATTATTTTTTGAACAAACTTTTGATTCGTCATGGTTTTTATGTTATAAATAATAGTGTCGAGTGCTGTGGTGTTGATGTTTTCCACAACTTGTTTATATATTTTAATTAATAACTCCTAATTTATTTTGTCTTTTATTTAAAAAAAATTAGGTAATTGATTTGTTTTGTAGTTGGTTGATATATACCATTAGCCACGTTCATCTATTTTATGAACTACTTTTTTCTTTTGGTGCAGTTTTCCACTTCATGACAAGCCAAAGCAATTAGGACTAATTGATGACACACTTACAATTCTCTTTCTTTTTATTTAATAAATTAAATTGAATAGTTGAGTTTTATCTAATTTGAAATGTTAAATGTCGTTTCAGTTTTACTGATATCGTGATTTTGAACTTTTTCTAGTCTGATTTTGGTAAAATTCAAAACACAAAAGATGTAATCATTTGAAATAGCTTTCTAATCCATTTTGAATATGTGTTTGGTTAGATGTCGGGTGATAATATTATACATGAATGAGTTACATTTTAACTTTTAGATAACTCAAAATATTAAAGTTGTGAGAATCTTCATTGATTCATGCATATCTTTCTCATCCGAGATCCAATCTTTGTTATTCAGTTTCGATTGGAAAAATAACTCAAAAAAATACAAATTCTATTTGAGTTTTGTCTAATTCTGCCTCGAAAATAGTCAAATTCACATTCAAAATCTTAAAATATTATTAAAACTGAAACGTCATTTATCACATCCCTCTCTATCTAATAAGATCCATTCTTAAAGTGGGTGATTTTATCCGAGTTCACCCTTTTTATTCTAGAATTCGTTGAGGTGGCTCAGTATGGTGAATCAATCGTCAAGATAAATTGTGAGTAATTAAATTAATTATTTTTTATTTAGCATTTGATTATGCTAATAACTTTTGATTTGACACGATTCCAAAACTTCGAACTTGATTGAAAATTTTGGGATTGATAAATCATTATCTTGACTTGTTAAAAAATGTGCATAATCTAACCATACATTTGAGTCTTCATATATAGTATATATTTATCATTGATATAATTTACATAATGATGTAGTAGGTTGTATTAAAAATATTATATTGTGTGATGTGGTCGGTGTATAGTATAGTTAAACCTATACAAATTAATATAGTTGAAACAATAAGAAAACTTATTAATTAGTGAAATATTAAATTATCAAATTAATAATTTAGTATGTTGTCATCGAGTCAGAATCAGGATAAATTATTATTTAAACGGGATTATTAGTTTATCGAGTAATAATTTTTCGAAGTTCTATAGTATATCTAACTCATGTAGAATATTCTTAGAACACACACGTGATATCTCAAATTATGTGTAATTTGCTATTTGCTATTTTAGAAATTATGTTTTTCGAAATTCTGATATCCGAATTTCTTGATTGTACGTTTTTAACGGAATTTGATTTTGTTTTAAAAGTATTAATTACGGTCCAACCAGTCCGATTCCACCGCTAACCCTAATAAAATTTTACGTGGGTTAGATTATATTTATAGTAAATTATGGCCCTAAATATAGTTTAAAGTTCATCCTGGAATATATATTACCAGGAGGAAAGATTGAATTACGAAAAAATTTCTTTACTATGTATTGTCCTAGTTATAATTATTCAAATTATAATTTTTTTTTTTCTCGTAATTTGATTTGACCCCGGACGAGGCCCTAATTTGGACATTAATTAAAGCAACGGGGCCATGTAAGATATACCAAAAGCACAAATATTTTCATGATTATGTATCAGAAATTATATCTATGTTTTGCATCCTTTAAAATTAAATAATTCGTTTTAATTGTCTCGTCGTTGCTCCATTATTTATTCAAGATGATAATGTTTTTTTTTTTTTTTAATAATATATTAATAATCATTTTGTACTTGAAGAAATTGAATTAATTTGTCTAGTTCTGACTATTAAGTCAAAGGGTGTTGGATATCACCGTATATATCTAGTCCCAAAGCACCAAAAATTTCTCACTATTTTATGATGATGTGAATATGATTAGATGTACTTCCATCATCACTATTGAGAGGATACTTTTGATTAAAATTTTACAATAATAAAAATAACTTAAAAATTTTAATTCAAATACTTTAACAATTAATTCTAAAATAAAATATAATAACTTATCAGCTCTTAAAACAATTTATATGACGTAAAAGCTTGTCAACTGTTTAAAGTAAGTTTGAACGGACGAAATCTAAATGATTGATTTGGAGACTCTTATTTGTAGAAATTGGAGAAGGTAAATAACTAGATATTTCTGAATTGGTTTTCAAATGCATCAAATTAGGCTTTTCTTTGCATAATGGCACAAAGATACGGCTCCTTCGATCCTACACCCGGTGATAAACATTGGGTGGATCTTCTGCTGCCATGTGTCCCTTTTTTTTATTTTTCTAAAACCCCTAAAGGTAAACCCTAGCGGGGAATATATTATAAAATACAAAAAAGAGACACGTGGCAGCAGAAGACCCACCCGGTGTTTATCACCGGGTGTAGGGTCGAACAAATCCAAAGATACTTTAAAGTTTAAATGGATAGAATATAATTGAACCTACTAATAATATCTCAAATTCTTTAAGCAAATAATACTACAAATATAAACATATATTTATTTAGTTTCATATCTTGCAGTCTAGTCTACACACATATATAGAGAAAAATATTAATTGCATTTTTTTTTGAAAATTTTCATATTAATATATTGTAAAAGTATTTCAATCCCTGCAAATTTTAAAAAATAATTTACATCAAACCAAAGGGCTCTGTATATAGTAGCATATCTTGTCTTTGAAAATATTCTCCCTCTTTTGTTTTTAATTATGATGGTTCTTGTTGAACTACATATACCGTTCAAAAAATGAGCTAGCTATAGACCCTACACTCTTAACCAAAATATCAATCAGATCGAATCTCCAAATATTTTCTTTTTGAAATGTTAGAAATTATATATTGAAAGATAAGTATTAATTTAAAGCGCGAATTACAGCCGCCCCCGATGTGACTTCAAATTATGAAAACCCCATTTTGTTTCAGTATTTACAACCACTCATTAATTATGTATTGTCTTACACGTTCATCTTTACGGTGTTAAATTTATGTATTGAATGAGGGGTTTATTATTAAGACATTACATATTTGATGGGGGTGGCTGTAATTATCTAAACAAGAGAGGTTTTTCATAATTTGACCTTACCTCAGAAGGGTGGTTGTAGTTTGCGCTAATTTAAAAGACGGTTCTATTCCATTAAAAAAAATCGTAGTCGTTTGCCTTGATAAATTACAAATTCTCAGAATTTATTTAAATTATCACCATTTTTGTATTAACTTTGTGAACGAATTAGAGGAAGACTATCCACATCCAAAATTCAAATGTGCATGTTAATATATTATTAGTAACTTATTATTATGGAGTTATATTAAGATTTGAAGTTCTAGTTAAATTGTAACTATATGATAGGATAATACACAAATTAGATTAATCATGATAATTTTTCAAGTATTCTAACATGGTATTCGAGCAATATTGTCGGTTTTTTTTTAGTGTTTCTCCATCTTTCGCTCAGTTCAACCGAGACAGAAAATGCCATAAATCATATTTTTTTGTTTGGTGAACAAAACGCAAAACAACCTTTCATTTAGAGGGCAAACTGCTTTCCGCTTAATTTTTATGACGATACTTTTTCCGAGTATTCTGCGGTTTATAAAAATTAGAAATCAAAAATTATTAGTAGAAACAAATTGCATGTCATGATCCCCATGTGGAATTATTATAAGTAAAGGCCAAAGAAAGAAGCACATGAACGAATAATTGTTAGCAAGAATAAAAAGAACTAGTTGGGAAGTCACTTCTTGCCTTTACAACTATTGGTTCATATTCATGTAACCCTAAGACAAAAACAAAACAAAATCGACCCCCTCCATTCGATTACGTCAACTTATTGTCAATCAACATCTATCTACTTTTTAATCTATCGTTTTTACATTTCTATCCCTTTCTTAATCCATAATTTACTTTCTCAAAACAAAAAAAATAAAAAAAATTATCTAATTTGTTTGGCGATAAATTATATTTCCCTTAATTTGATTACCAGATAAATTTGATCGATTATAATTTGAATATCGGATAAATAAGTTAAATTAGTTGGAATTAATGCATTTTCCTTGATTTTACTGGGACGACGGCTAATAATTTATTTGATGTTACACTGAATGAAGTTATTTAGAGATATCACGCCCATTCATCCAATATATAAAAAACATATTTTACGAGTGTTGCCCTAGGATTAGAGGTTGTTAGAAACTTTATTAAAAGAAAATTATTTTAATGCGAATGAAAATTATTCTGTAAATGTGTCTAGACAACCATTCAAAATGAAAGGTGTGCGTTTTGAAATGAAAATTTCCATGGTGTTGTGTTGTCACATCATCTGAATATGTTATAACGAGTTTCTTCTGTATCTGATTCGAGAGTTTGAGACGCATAGTAACGTTCGTTGTAATCGAGATTTTGAGTGTTCATATTCTGAGTTGAAGCCTTTCTATCTTACGAAACTTTTGACAAACCACCCTAATTGAGCACCGTAGTATGGCAATTCATCTTAAGGAAAGAATTTACTCATCTTTTTTCACCAATTAATTTTGTTCGACTATTTTGCTAAATTCACTGCCCGATTTTTCAAAAGGGGAACGAACAACAGAGGCCACAGGTACATATTGCATAAAGTTCATTAATAAGTTGTGATAATTATTGTACTAGTGTCGATAATAAGATATGACAACCACGTTGAACCATTCTAAGAAAAATCACCAATTCTGCTGGCATGCATATTATTTTCTTTTGTACTTTGTAGATATTACTCAATAAAAACAATAAAAAAAAAAATTTAAAAAAAATTAATAAAAAAATAAAAAAAGAAAGAAATTATTATTAGATTAGATGGAGATTCCAAGCATGTGGAGCCTTAAAAATATATGGCCCCAAATATAATTTACCCATCAATTCAATAGTGATCAGTCACACTCGAATATATTTTTTTTTCCAAATGTGATTTTTTATATTGAGCCGTTGGATTTTACTTTCAAATTCATTTTCGTATTGTAAAGATAAAACTATATATTTTGGATTAAATTTATAGCAAAATTACATAAACCTGTTCACTATGTATAATTAGATCTAAGTAGGGGCCTATTTTTTCTTTAACTTTAATTAAAGATGACTGTGTTTTTTTTATTTTGGCAAGAAAATAAAGCTTTATTTTGATAATGTAAATAGGAACATCGTTAAAACCTTGTTTATCCAATAAGAAAACAGTACTATGAAAGTTATACAACTCTATTCGATCCAGGGCCGGCTCAAAGGCCATATGGGGCCCTAGACAAAAAAATAAATTTGGTGCCCTTTACATTATTTTCTTAATATAAAATTAAATATTTTGAATATTTTTATTTTAGTTTAAATACACGTATTAAGATTAATAATTAGTATATTATATTTATACAAAATTCATGCTATATATATTAACATGTTTTTTATTTAAATAAGAAAATATAAATTTTATTTTGTATCCTAATTATAGTAAACATAACTTTTGGGACCCAATTATAATACATATAAGTTGGGGGTCCTAGGCAAAGGCCTAAGTTGCCTATAGCCTAGGGCCGGACTTGATTCGATCCATGAACATAGTATGTATAGTCACAGAGTCAAGATCTTGCCAA
The DNA here is from genome assembly GCF_000504015.1 of Erythranthe guttata. The sequence goes on from NW_012192950.1 coordinate 265,672, forward strand.
CCTTGAATCCTGCCGATGATCACTCATGCCGTTCACCGAGCAACAACAATGCCAAACGCTAATTATTGCGGAGATTTACTTGTGCCGCTTGCCAAGCAACACCCCATGCCAAGCCCAAAATACTGTCAGTACTTACTCGTGTCGTATGTTGGGGGGCCATGCTTGTGCTAGCCACTGAGTACTTTCGATTACCGTTTTCACTCGAACCATGTATACCGTTCATTGTTTTCCCAGACTAGCATTCCTCAATGCTTACCCATCACCCGACCATTGTTTGGGCCAATCATAACTTAACACCATTTCTCAGCAATGACTGACCCAAATTCAAGTTAGTTAAAACTCTCTAAATTAATATAGTTGGGACCATCAAAATTCTATTAATTTTAGCAAAATATTAATTTATCGATAAATTGATAATTATGAATTTATATATTCATTAATAACTTATTAATTTATGTATTTATTATTTTCAACAAATAGATTTTTTATTTATTTTTTTACGTATATATATTTCATTGTACCATTTTTTTTTTTTTTTTTTTTTTGAACACATAAAATACCCTACTTATATTACATATTTAACAAAAAGGAGTCATTACAAACACGGGTAGTACGCTATTAAAGTTCGACGTTTGATCTTCATATATATATCTAGAAAGAAACGGGGGACATTTATCATAGAATAAAACTTCATCAAGATTAAGCTCCGCCCCCTGTTTTGCTAGTACATCCGCTACACTATTTATTTCCCGATAGCCAAAATTGATGATTACATCCTGGAATTCAGTCAGTAATGCCTGTAGATCCCTGAGGAGCGTTTTGTGGCTGGTGAGATGTGCTTCCCGCCTGTTAATACATGACAACAAGAAAGTTGAATCTGTTTCTATAACAAGTTGTTTAATATCAAGATTTCTTGCTTGTTGGAGACCAAAAAAGCAAGCCCAAATTTCAGCTTTATTATTTGTGGTGCATCCAATATTTTTAGAGAAAGCAGAGACGAAATTTCCCACATCATCACGGATAATGCCACCAATACCTGCTCTTCCCATAGTTTTATTTGACGAGCCATCTGAGTTAAGTTTGAACCAGTTTGTTGGGGGGGGGTTCCATTTAAGAGTTAGGGTAGTGGTGGTAGGTTTTGGTTCCGTATTTTGAAAGGAGTAGTATGATAACATGTTCCAGATATGGTGGTTATTTATGGGTTTATTCTGGAAAATGTATTCATTTCTTGCTTTCCATATAAGCCAAAATAAGATAGCAGTCTGATTATACGAGACGTGGGATTTTGCAATTCTAAAGAAGTAAGAGCATATGTTAAAATCTGTGGTGTAATTAGGCCATGGGATTTTTATTCTAGTAGGGTTGAACAAAGTGCATGAGAGGAAAACGTGTGATGTGGTCTCCGGTTCTATTTTACATAAAGGGCAGAGATTTGTTGGTAAAATTTTCCTTTTGAAAAGAAATTCAGCTGTTGGTATGGCTTGGTGAGCAGATTGCCAGATAAAAAATTTTATTCTTGGGTGAACTTGGAGTTTCCATATATAATTCCATGGGAGGGTGGGATTTTGTGTAGGGTTCGAGTTATTAAGAAGCCATGTGTAAGCGCTTTTAAGTGTGAATATACCATTTTTGGATAATGCCCATACAAATTTATCTTTTTCGGGATTAACAGGGATATGTACAGCAATTATGCATTTTATAATGAAATCTGGTACATGTTTATTTATAGGAGATAGATTCCATGATCTATTTTGCGGGTTAATGAGAGACGAGACTTTAATGTTTATGAGTTCGTTGGGAATGCTGCGAGTGTATTCTGCAATAGTAAAATTTCCAATCCATTTATCAAACCAAACGTTGATTTTATTTCCCTTTCCAAGGATCCAAAATTTACATTTGTTGATAATCTCAATTGTTTTGTGTATATTTTTCCAAATGCTACTATTATATCCTTTTGGTTCGGGTGCATTTAGGAAGTTGGTTTTGAGAAAATATTTGCTTTTCATGATTTGGGCCCAAATGGAGGTTTTATCCGTGAGTAGTCTCCATCCCATTTTTAAAAGGAAAGCTTTATTAAGGAGTTTAAGGTTTTTAATTCCGAGGCCTCCATAGATTTTTGGTTGACAAATAGTATTCCATGGGATAGGGCTCTTTTTGTTTGATCTAGGTGATGAATTCCATAAAAAAGATTTGTTTATAGAATTCAATTTATTAATTGTAACGTCTGGAAGTTTGAAAGAGTTCATGGTATAGTTGGGTAGGGAATTAATAACGTGATTAATTAGAGTATATCGACTAGCATGAGATAGGAATTTGTTATACCATGTCGATATTTTTGCTTGGGTTTTATAAATAATATCAAAAAACGTAGTTTTAGTCACACGGTTAATGATGAGAGGAAGCCCTAGGTATTTGTCTCCAGTGTTTCCTTTTTTTATTTGAAGCTTTCGGCAGATTTCCCGTTTTCTGTTTTGGGTGATATTTTTAGAGAAATATATTTTGGATTTAGTCCAGCAAATTTTAAGCCCAGATTCAATAGCAAAACTATTAAGGGTTTCTTGGATAAAATGTAGGGATTTATCGCTGGTTTTTGAAAAAATGATACAATCATCAGCAAAACATAAAATTGGAATAGGCGGACACTGTTTGTTTATTTGCAGAGCATCAAAACGGGAGTTTTTATGTCCTTCCAAAAATTTTAAAATGAGAAAATTTAGGCAGAGGATAAAAATATACGGAGATAAAGGATCTCCTTGCCGAAGACCTCTTTCTGGTTTCCATGTTTCAGAAGTATGTCCGTTTACTGATAGAGAAAAGGAAACCGATGTGATGCAGGCCATAATCCATTTTATAAAAGGTTTTGGGAATTTTGATTTATGGAGAACCATGTTAATGAAATTCCATTCGAGTTTATCGTATGCTTTTTCTATATCTATTTTTACCGCCATAAACGAAGATTTTGTTTTTTTTGATTTCATCGTGTGAAGAAGTTCATGAGCCATAATGATATTATCCCCAATTTGACGTTTGGGGACAAAAGCATTTTGGAGTGGAGTGATCAGTTTATTAAGGTACGGTCTAATTCTATTGACCAAAATGTTTGAGATGATTTTATACGGAACATTGCACAAACTTATTGGGCGAAAATGATTAATATTATAGGGGTTGCTATTTTTCGGAATGAGAATGATTTTTGTTTCATTTAGAAAAAGAGGAAGTTCCGATGTCTCAAAGAATCTAAAAATAGTTCTTTGGATGGAAGGTCCCACTATGTCCCAGTATGTTTGGAAAAAATGCCCATTAAGACCATCCGGTCCGGGGGCCTTGTCCGGGCCAATGCGGAACAGAGCTTGTTTTATTTCGTTTTTAGAGATATCTTTGGTAAGAGAGATATGCTCCTCCAAACCTAACTGAGGGCAGCAAATGTTTTGAAAAATGTTTGGTTTAGGTTGCGAGGAGGTGTAGATATTTTTGAAATATTCCAGGAAGGATGTTTGAATATCTTCCAAGTTGTAAATCCATTGGTTATTGATTTTTAAGCTATGTATAGTGTTAGTATGTTTTCTATTCGTGGCAAATGCATGAAAAAATTTTGTGTTATTATCTCCTTCCTTAAGCCAAAGGATTCTCGATCGTTGTTTCCAATAAGTTTCCTTTTCTTTAAGAAGGTTTTGATGTTGATTTCTGAGCCTGTTTAGTTCCTCATGAATTTGGATCGAATAATTGTTATCGAGTTCAATAGAGAGTTTTTCAATTTTGTACATTACGTGGTCAATATTCCTATCCAAGTTACCATATATATTTCTTTTCCACCAACTGGCTCGAGATCGGAAAATCCAGCAAAATTTTTGGAATTCATTTGTAGAATTAGGGTTAACGTTACTAGCCCACGACTCAGTCACAACATTAGCAAATGAATCATAGTTAGACCAGACTTTTTCATATCGAAATTGTTTTTTCCTAGGTGGGGTCGAGTGATGCGTGTCTAAAAGTATAGGACTGTGATCAGATGTGCTGGAAGCTAAGTGATAGATTTTTGTATTTGGAAAACAATTATACCATGACATATTAGCAAGTGCACGATCAAGTCTTTCACATATAAATGATCTACCATATTGCCGGTTATTCCATGTAAAAGGATGACCACTAAAACCTAAGTCCATTAATTCACAATTAGCTACGCAGTCTCGAAATTGTTGCATTCTATTCAATGATGGACGTCTTCCACCTTTTTTTTCATTTTCGTTTAATATATTATTGAAATCACCCATAACTAACCAGTTCATGCAATTATTAGTAGCAATATGCATTAATTGATTCCATACCTGCATTTGCAAATTCGGCTGCGGATAGTTGTAGACTGCTGAGAAGAGGAATGGTGGGTCCCCATTGTTGATTGTGGCTACTGCATTAACCATTCTGTTAGTCGTCTGCACTTGCGATAACGTCACTTGTCCTGAATTCCATAAGATCCATATTCCTCCTGCATTGCCATCTGCCGGAATCAGTATAGATTCATCAAATAAAAGGCTCCTGACAGCATGAGAAGCACGGTCAGTGTTCATTTTAGTATCAAGAACTACAAAAATCGATGGATGGTTTCGTGCAACCAGGTCTCTGGCTGCACTTTGGAAATCTGGCCTATTGGCCCCCCGACAATTCCATACTAAGATCTTCATTGGTATTTGTTGTGGGGGTGGTGGTTGAACTATGTTGGTTCTTGTTTCTGTTATATTGGGATTTGCATCTCCGTTTTGGGTGGGAAGGGAGTTCGGTGGAGGGGAAAGTTCGTTTGGTTGGTTGAGTGGATTCATGATCAACCGGTACTGGAACTCTCTGTCTCTGTGCATCACCTCTCGTTCTTGGCCGATTTCTATCTGATAGCTGTGGGTTAAAGGGTGACTGAGGAAAAGATGCGGCGTAGTGTGAAAAGTTTGGATGATGTATTCGCTGGGAGAGATTCGTATCATTCTGCTCCGGAGTCTTGCCGCCAAAGGTAATGGCCTCATGGGAGAATCGCTTGGGCGTCCCATCGGTCCCCGTGGTGTTCTCGCGGTTGGCACAGAATTCAAAAACTAGTTCGAATCCTGGTGGGAATGTGGGTTCATTTGTGCATTCGGTCTGGTGTGGTGATTGGGTGGAGTTAGATGGCCATTCGTGTATGGCCGATTCATATTCCAGTTCTGGGTTGGGCTGTGGGTTCGGGGATGGAAGACACCGTTTGTGAGTTGCGGTCTGAGTGACATGGTGAGGTTCCCGTTGGAGAGCGGTCGGGTCCATCTCCGGTGTTGAGATGCCATCGGACGAGAGTATGGGTAGTGATGTCCGTTTGGTCTTTGCATGGTTTGGTTCTGGATCTGAGACGGGTTCACTGGTTCGGTGGGTAAGAGTTGCAGTGTGGTTGGTGTTTCCGGTTGGGATGTTGAGATGGTTTGGGGTGGGTTGTTTTGCTGGGGAGAAGCCATTGTGTTTAGGGTTTTCAGGAATTGGTTTTGACGTTTCGGCTTTTTTGCAGGGATGGCTTTGTGAGGGAGAAATTGAGAGTGGTATGTTTTGCGTGTGCATGGCTTTTAAAAAGGGGTTTTTAACCCTAGTGGAGTCTACTGTTTGCTCATCATTGGTGTCGTCAGGTGTCCTCGGAAGTTGAAAGGACGGAAGTTTATTAGGGTACGCAATAAATTCTCCTCGGATTACTCCTTTTGTTTTTTCCGCCTCTATCTTTTTCCCTTTTTTGTTTTTTTCGTTTATATTTTCTTTTTTCTTTTCTGTTTTGTTTTCTTTTTTATTTTCTTTTTTCCTCGCTGTTTCTTGTGTGTCAGGTTCTTTCTCCATCAAACACGTGGCTCGGTGTTCCTCGGGAATTGTTTTTTTGGGGCATGCTTGTTCCGTAGCCTTGTTTGCTTTGTTTTCTTCTCCGTCAACTTCTCCGGTGATAGAATTCCGATGGTCTACCACTGGTTCGTCTACCGGCGCTATCACATGAAATTTATTTTGAATAATCTCACTGTTTGTTTCTTGTTCTCCGTTTATTGCCATTTTTTCCGTATTTTGGTTTTGCTTGGCCCGCCGGAATTGGCTTTGCTTCTTTCCCTGTGTATTCAGTAGAACTGGTTCTCCCGCACCTTCAAGTGTGTTAATACTTTGTTGATTCATCATATCTTTATTGCCTCGCCCATAGGTTTCCATCTGATTTGTTTTCTTTTTTCCCCTATTTATCCTATTAATTATACTCCATTCTTGCCGGGTGTTTCTATTTTCCGCTGTTGTTTTTTCATCCGCAGCTTTTGAGTTAGTGTTTTGAGAACAGTGGTCCTGTGTATGTCCGATTTTCCCGCACACCATACAAAACTGAGAGTTAATTTCGTAGGCAATGGGCTGCCGAAAATTATTGATAAGTATGTGTGAGGGTAACGGTTTCTGGGTTTCCACTTCAATACATACTCTTGCATATCTTCCTCTGGTTAGGTCATTGGTATGCCAGTCCATCTTGATGGGTCTTCCCACAGCTTTGGCTAGTTTAAAAAGAGCAGTTGTATGAAAATATTCTATGGGTAAGTCTGTGAATTGTGCCCATATAAACATTTTCCTTTTTTGGTTGTTACCTTTTTTAAAATTTGGTGACCATTGATTTATGTCCAGGTAGTACTGGAACATATACCACGGGCCTCCAGCCAAAGCAAGGAAGTATTCCTCCGGGTTTTTAAATTTCGCGATGTAGTAACCTTGACCAAGTTGTTATTTCTAGGATTTCTTGTGTCTTCCAGATCCGTTGCAGCCTATGTCCAATGTCCGGGATCGATTTTTTGTACCCTATTGTCTGTAAAATTAAACTTTTTTTCCATGGTTTTCTGAACTCTTGTAGTTCTAAATCTGTAAATATAACTCTTGGAGCTTTGTCTTCCTGTGGAACTGGATCTTCTGCCTTATCCGTTTGTTGGGTTTCTTCAATATATTCAAACCATGTGTCGAAGTACACATGCTTTGATTCTTTGATAAGCTTCTGTTTATATGATTTGTTTGCAGTATTACCATAGTCTCCATTTAGGTTAGAAATTCCTTCTTTCATGCCATGAACACTGATAGTTTGCGGCTTGTTGTATTGTCGGTTTTCGTTGTTTGTCATGTTGTTATCTTTTATGCATGTACTTTTGTCTTGATTTATGTTTTCCATTTGCTGTGAATTGTAGGAGGTTGGTGTTTGGCTACTGGTTTTGGCTTCTTCCATGGTGATGTCTGGTGTATCTAACGGCGGCGGGGGTGGGTCCGGTGGGTTTTGCCGTTCAGGGTAATGTACAGAGAGAGAGAGTTCTTCCATTTTTCGATGATTATTGCAGAAGCTGATTAAGGCTTCAATACATTAAGATTTTTTTGTCATTATTTCATTGTACCATTAGTTCAATGTCTTATAGAGTTTTTTTATCGAACGAAAGCTCCTCAAGCAACAACGGTATTGAATAATTTTATGTTGAATTACAAGAAAACTATACGAGAAACTCTAACCATATAAGAAAAGTGGAGAACGAGATTGATGGGCATGTGAACTTCAACAAGAAACAAACGATAATTAAATTATATTTTAATTAGCCTTCATAAATATATAAAATATGTATTGTACTATGTAATTTAAAAATTATTTTTATGCATTACTAATTTATATATTATATGGGAATTCTTAAAAATTTCGAATGTGTATTATCTTATAAATTTAGCGAATTATTAATTTAGCACGTTGTGCCCTAGTGAGACCAGGAAAAAATATTTTTTAAATGAGGTTATTAATTTATCGAGGTTCTATTCGAATTTAATTAGCTAAAGTTGGGGGATTGTTAAAAAAAAAAAAAAAAAAAACAGAAAAAAAGAATCTAAAAACTAGAAATACATTAAATGTAGTTTCTGCTTTATGCTCAAGATTCAAGAAGTTGGTTCCAAACAAGCTTTTGGGGTGTTTTTAAAATTTCTGACATTCAGTAAGTGAGCGTGACAAGCATGTAATAATAGGCCCCCACCCTGGGCTCTGTTTGGTGTATCAGATAAAATAAAAATAAATAAAATTAATTAATTAACTTGTGACTTCTGACAATTTTGTACCAAATCCTAAAAGCTCTCTCTCTTATTTCGTACACGTTTTTGTCTACCTAAATAAATTTTCCTTCACAAATTGACCACTCTGTTGCACCTGCCACTAAACACTTTTATTTCTTAACTTTGGAGTATTTGAATTAGATCTCTACATACATAACGGTCTTAATATACACAATCATTTCCTTAATTATAAATTTTCTTACATTTATGCTCTCAATTTCGACAGAATATTCTTTAATTTTTACTTGTTTTGTTTAAAAATGCAGTTTCTAATGTACCACAATCGAATATTTACAAGTTGAAAGACTCATCTTATTATCATCTTGTTTAAAAAAGTAGAGTTCAAATGAGATAAAATGGGAACAAATTAGAGAATATTTCACATGATCTACAAGATTCTATTAAATTTGACACTGCAAGAGTGACGTTTAAGAAATTCATAATTGAGGGGTGGTTAAAATTACTCAAATATAAATGATATTTTCGTAATCTGGCCTGAATTCAGGAGTGATAGTAATATACTCTAAATTCTATTAAATTATTTGCAAGTAATTTTTCATTTCTATATTCTATTTAAACCTTTTAATAATTATTTCAGATATGTTAATAATCCCAATAAATAACATAAATACCTTACATAACACCACAGGTATATGCCCAAGTTCAGGTCAAAATAAAATGTTCTGTAATTCTTTGATTAGTACTTTTAACAGGTTTTTTTTTTTTTTTATAATTTATTTAGTTATTTATATTTTATTTCAAAGAACCTAAAAGTTTTCTATTTAATGAATACTCTTATGTTGTATATAAAAATTAAACTGTATAATAAAAAAACAAAACAAAAAAAATGCGAGAAGAAGATGAAATTCTCAAAACACGCAATTACACTTACTAAACTATGATATTACAATCTAAGACGAACATCGCCAAAATCCCAAAAGCGGTGCCAAATTACAACATTGATTTATCAGAGTCTGAATAAGATGCAAATAAATCTCCACCGTAACCGATCCTCTATCAATATAATCCGCATTAAAAAAAAAAAAAAAAAAGAAGATTGATGATGAATGAAGTGTTTTAATATATAACAACAAAGCAGATTAGTGTTGTTCGTGTATCAGTTGATGGCGATGATG
>NW_012192950.1:274989-319152 GCF_000504015.1 Erythranthe guttata
TAGAGAGAGAGAGAGAGAGAGAGAGAGAGAGAGAGAGAGAGAGAGAGAGAGAGAGAGAGAGAGAGAGAGAGAGAGAGAGAGAGAGTACCAGGAGCAAAACATTCAATGTTAGGATTATAGCACCGGCTGCAAGAAGGGCGAACGCGACAGCAAAAACTTCAGACTGGAAGACGATGCAACATGTGAAAGAAAAGAGTGTTAGCTAATAAGGCGAAATTGGTTTTGAAGTTGAATATTTAAACAGCTTAACCGAATATAACTTTTTTAAAACAATGGGGACGACAAGTGGAATTGAGGTAAAGTTTAGGGACTAGAAATGTAATTATCTCTGAGTTGGCTCTCATAATACGTATAGTACAGTGTTTTGAAAGTCTTAAGGTGTAGGGCAGGTGGCAGGGGAGCCGTTTACATGTCTTTGGTTGTGAGGTGTTCTTGTAGAATTTTCGTATTTAGTATATTTTATTTTAAATGTTACAGAATTTTGAAATATAAGTCGACATGTTATTAATACGAAGAAACTAAATTGATGGCTATTTAGACAATAGGTACACAGCATGAAAATAATAGGCTTGATACCGAAACCATGAGATAGATACAAATATATACAAGAAGCAACTGTATAACCATAGAAGATGCTATAGAAAGAAAAGAAGCGAAGGAACTTTATTCATATCGATTTATTTAACGAGTTTTCAAGATTTTAGTCCTGATGAAATTTACTTTAGGCTATGGATTTGCAGAAAATGTTACTCTTAATTATAATTCATCGTAAGAACCTTCACCAAATTTAACGACGTCTGTTCAAAACTATGTGATACTTCAAGCCTATCCTTTGTGGAATAATCTCAAACAGAGATCGTAACAACTCACAAGTTTCCTCCCGTTTTCACTTACGTAAACATAGATATTATGTACTTAGAGCATGTGCAATAACTAAGAAAAGCGATTACTTTCCAACGGGAATATATAACTTCAAAATTAAAATTACCGTTCTTAGTAATATTTCCTTTTGGTTTGCAGATTGCATAAAAGCATCAAACATATATATATATATATATATATATATATATATATATATATATATATATGTATATATATAGATCCCGTGATTTCATCTGCTCTATCTCAGACCCTAATAAAGACGACAAATCCACTAAATTACAAGTCTACCACATTACTGGATTATTAAACGACCATCGTGTTTTTTCCATATCAGACAACCATTAGTAGTCACAATCAGTAAGATTATACGCCGTATTACGTATGTAGATATGCCAATCAAGTCTTGTACGACATGGTTTTACGTTACAATGAGAAACCTTATTTTGATCCGGTCATTAATCTCTATCCTTTTTCTGATCAAACACTCTTTTATCAGGAATAAAGAAGATAAAGGTTGACGAACAATGACAAAAAGGCTTCGATTTCTACAATGTTTCTAGGATCAAGCTACAAGTAAGATGCGATCTTATTTTTCTTCTGATTTTATTCTATTTTGCCAATAAAATCTGCTCTGCAGATACGAGCAATATAATATCAACCCACACCAACATTATTACGGGACAATTTTCCATGTACACACACCCAAAATCAAAACCAATTGCCAATCTAAAGTAATCCTTTTTTCTCTGAACATTTGAACATCGTTACGGAACTCTCACGACTATACATGATAAATGTTTTGTGGGTTCAAATTCAAACCTAATTATGGCATATGGTCTCAGGGCCAAGATAATGACACAATGATCACTAAGTAGTGATTAGAATATTCAAATAAAAAAAATTACGAAAGAGGTTCACTAAGCGCAAGGGTTTTAGACTTCATATTCATTACTTGAAGTTTAAGCATTTCTTCCATCTTCTTTGAGTGATATTTTTGAATTATTTCCTACTTGGGTATCAAACAATCTACCGAATGGATCATTAATTTCCGACTATAGATACCTTCATTTCTCATTATAGCTCTACGATTAACCGTTTTCTACGTTTTTTATTTTACATCGTGCTCGGTCTACCCCAACTTCTTTGTGGTTTAAAAGCTCATGGTTCGAAGTTTTTTGTGAGTAAAAATTCTTTTGATGCATCTAAGAGAAAACTTCACAATGCATAAATGATCATCGAGTGCAAACCAAAAGTTGTACTATTAACCGAAATTTGCAGCAAACGTACCTTCTTAACGGAAGCAGACCATGAAAGAGTTAGGCCAAGGAAAACAATGAAGAAAAACGGGCCCCAAAGATCCCAATCCCTCAATGCTTTCCCCGGATCTTCCCTAAACGGATTCGGAAACACAACCAGCTTCAAATTGCTTACGATCCTCGACAAATCCCTCTTAATTGTATCCCAAACAGGCTCCGTGAGAGTGTTCGGGCCCGACCCGAACCCGGATGCCGCGGCACCGCCGCCGCCGGTGGTGGTGGTGGATGATCGGGGGTTCGGAGGTGCAACAGAGGGAACGGTGAACGTGGTGGAGGGGGCGGGGATGGGTTTGGGAGGGGCGGGAGGGGGGAGATTGGAAGGGATGAAGGAGGGGGTGGATGACACGGGGATGGAGGCGCGTGGAGGTGAAGGTGGGCGAGCAGGGAGGACGGAGGATTGCTGGATATGGATGAGGTTCTCGATCTCGTCAATGTCAGATTGGGAGCTCGGGTGCAACGGGATCGTGTCGCTGTAAGACATTGTACGGTGTCGTTTTGAGCTTAATTGGGGATCTGATTGGGGGTATTGAGGTTACGCCGCCGCGGCGTCGACGGCGTAGATTAGTGGGGGGTTTGGAGAGGTCGTCGGTGGAGAATCGAAGTGACTGTGTGTGAAGGGCAATATGGTCAGAGTCTCAGAGATAGAGAGGGGGGTTTTACGATTCTTCGTAAGAAAAAATTCTTTTGGGTAAATTACAATTAACAACTCTGGGCACCCCTCAATTATGAATCTTCTTACACGTTCACGGTTCACCTTTACGGTGTCAAATTCAAACCTTTACGGTGTCAAATTCAACAGAATCTTCTAGATTCCGTGGAATGTTCTCTAGTTTGTACTCATTTTGTGGAAAAATACAGTTTCAGATGCACCACAATCTGATATGTACAAGCCAAAAAACATATCTTTTGATCACATTGTTTCAAAATGTGAAGCTCGGATGAGGTAAAACGGGTACAAACTGGAGAATATTGTACTAAATTTGATACTGCAGGGTAGACGTGTAAAAAGATTCATAGTTAATAGGTAATTGTAATTACCAAAACATGAGGATTTTTTTTGTAATTTAACCTTACCTTAGGGGTCTGGCTATAAATTACCCTTTTCATTTTTCTTCGAAATGAAGTAAATAAGACATAGTAGATCTGTATTCTGTAATAAGAGCATATCCGACCTGTTTCACAATTTTTTCACCAAATCCCATTTTTTGTGGTGAAAAAATGGGTTCATCTCCCACCGGTAGCACACCATTTTACCCTTTCACCATTTTTGGTGGAAAAATGGTGTTTTTGGTCTCCAATGGATTTCACCAAAATTTAGACCAAATATTAAAATAATAATATTTCACCATTTCACCATTTATAGAAAATGAGATTTTGTTTGGTCTCCCATGGCATTTCACCATATATGCCCCAAATTTATAAATCTAATGTTAATCGTAATTTTATTATATTTTATTTCATAAATATTAATTATAGATCCAATGTTAAGTAATAATTTTTTTTAACTACATAATTTAAAATTTATGTTATCAATTTCAAAAATTATGTTTACAATTTAAATGTCTTGTCCAGTATTTCATCAATTAAAGTGTGTTTCGTTAATTATTCTATTGTTGCTTGTTATATTTTATTAATAGCAATTAGCGTATTAGTTAAGTAAATAAATGAATTAATCAACACTGATAAAACAATATACAAATTAATTAAAAAAAAGCATATTTATAGTATTAGAATTAATGTTTTTATTAATAATAATAAATGTATTTATATTTTAAAATCTAATTTAGTAATTAACACCAATGTATTTACTAGGGGTCGTAAACGAGGCGAGCCGACTTGTAAAAAAATATTTAGTTAAAAATAATAAAATAATAATTAAAAAAATATTAAAAAAAAACCTACAAAATGAGCTTAGGTACGAGCTCGAGCTCGACAAAATGGCTCGAGCTCGAGCCTAAAAAAAAACGAATTCAACGAGCTCGAGCCTGCCAAAAGTGGCGAGATCGGCTCGTGCACACCCCTAATATTTATGATAAATATGCTAGTAAGTTGGTAATCATGTGCAATTAGTTAAACTCGTCATTTTATATGCTACTTAACAAAATGGTGTTAATTACACCAAATCCTATTCTCACCTCTATATTTGGTAGGAAAAATAGGATTTGGTGGAAAAAATAGGAAAATGGTGGACCGGTGGGAGATGAAAATTTCTTCACCAAAAAATTTGGTGAAAAAATAGGATTTGTGTATATGGTGATATGGGGGTTGACCACGGTGGGAGGCTAAAACCAAATCTCCATAATTTTAGGTGTAATGGTGATATAGGAATTTCGGGTAGGAGGCTAAAAACACATAAATTAGATGAAAAAATGGCTATATAGTGACCGGTCGGAGATGCCCTAAGGTCTTGTTTGCCATCTCCATATTAGTTGATTTAAAATTTGTAATTACTTATCAATAAAGTTTGAAATAATTATTAAAAATAAAAAAAATTGAAGTTTTTGCAAACAATATGAAAAAAGGGTAATTAGCAATATGCCTCTCAAATCAATAAGAAATAAATAATTATTATTATTTGGACTGGATTAGTATTTTCATATTTGTTTTTAATATATTTTTTGTTTTTTAATATATTAATTTAAAAAGAATGATTTTTTTTCTCGATAAGTTTACGACGTCGAATAGAACATGACTATAGTCAATCGTAATCATGTTATTTCTTTATATTACCGTTTCTTACATTTTCAACTTAAAAAAAATCCTCTTTATATAATGTAGTACAATCAATTATATCCAATCCAATATAATTTAAACAGATCGAATATCGTCAATTGTGAAAAAACAAATATATTATAACTAATTTGTAGCCTACAATAAGATCAAATACAATCACAAGCATACATTTTTCAACAAACAACAATAATTAGCGTCAATATCTATATATGAATATATGACTATAGTCATATACAGTCACTTTGTATGGAAATATAACTCGAATTGCTAATGTTTTCCAAGTCCTTCCAACAAGCAAAAAACTTCCCTCTTTACTCGACTTTATAGAGATTTTCGTCCAGAAAGACGACGATAGTGGTGTAAATTTAGAAGGAGATCGACGACGGTGGAATAAAATCAGGAAGGAGGGCGGCGACCAAGATGAAAATCTAGAATATGATGTGATGGAGAAGAGAGAAGATAGAGAAGTTTGGAAGTGGAGGTGAGAAACGAGACGATACGGAATATAGAAAGAGGCGGACAAGAAGAGGGGTTATAATTATTTTTGCTGTATTTTTCAAACTATAGGATATTGCATATCTCCCTTGTGAAAAATCTATTTTGAAGTATTTTTTAACTTATGCATCTCCAAAATAATTTTAATTCTTAACTTATTTTGGTGAAATACCTAAATTATTCTAATCAATAGGAATTTGGATAAGGATAATAAGGGTGGAAATTTTGGATACATTTATTAAGTTGCATAGTAGGAGTATTTTCCAATTGATTAAAAATGTTTATTTTTAGGGATAATTAATGAGAACCTCCTAATACATTTGACTATATGAAGGTGGATACAACCTCTTTTCTAATATTAGTGAGATCCGCCCACTTAATAATTAAAATCCTTTTTAATTAAAATTGGATTTGACCCTGAATAATTAAATCTAATAAAAATATGTGATCACGTTAAATCAACTGTTTCCAAATCTTATAATCATAAAACCTAATCACATCTTTAGTACCCCAATCGTCATTCTGTCATCTCCATCACGTCTTCTGTTTTTACTGCCTTGTTCAAGAATTCAACTGTTGCCTCTGCGACTGCTTCCAGACCCATTTTATCGTTCAATTAGAAAACAAATGAACAAATTATTTTCTAAAGGAAGAAGATTTATCACAAATTGTCGGATAATTATCCTTTAGAAATGGAGGAATCGAATGAAAGCGAAGCTTACTTTGGGGAGAGGGAAACGAGGCAGACGCACAGGATTTGCTTCGTTTTTTAATTTATAAGTTCATAATTTTTTTCTTTTCGGAATTTTTAGTGCTGAATTGTTGAAACTTGTATTGTTTTGGGAGCTAATTTTGTTCAATTAATTGTCAATCGGA
Source organism: Erythranthe guttata (assembly GCF_000504015.1). Next base: position 281,292 of record NW_012192950.1, read on the forward strand.
TGTTGTTCGTTTGTTGAAATTGTGCTTGTGTTATTTACAAAATTATAGTTGTTTCCGTTACTGTTCTAGTCGATTTCATTAATCAACTAGATTTGATAGTTGATCTTGATAATTTGTAGTTGTTTTAACAGAAGAAATATAGTTGTGTTGGTGTTATTCACAGAAATATAGTTGTTTTAACTGAAAAATTATAGTTGTGTTGGAGTTAATTACATAAATATACTTGTTTTAACTGAAGAATTAATCATGCTAACATAAAAATGATCTATATTACATATATTTATATAATAGGACAATATATGCTATAACAAAACGAAGTCTAAACATATCTTGAAAATTAAGAAAACGTAAATTTAAATAACAACTGTCAACAACATTAAACAAAATCCATTTTAAGGGTTACAATGATCAAGCGATGTTAATGTTTACGTTTTTGTTCGTCCTGTTTTCCTTGCACTTCCCCCATTCTAGAAGAGTCTTCACAATTTTTGTCCACATTTGGAGGTAGTCTATTTCGGTTTCTTCCTTGATGATTGAATGTTCCTCGAAAATCTTCTTTGGCGTATGAAACACGGCTGCAGAGAACTACTTATTGGTTATTTTCTATAATCAACTAGTTTTAATATAAAATCGACTATTTTTATAAAGTGGGTTGCTATCTTGTTAAATTAAATTTTACTCCTCAAGCCCGCATAAATAGTAGAAAATCAAAACGCATTAAATACAAATTAACAACATCACCTTTTAAATATTAAAATAACTATTTTATATGCATTGGTTATGAGGTAAACAATTATTTTATTTAAATAAATTTCAATGTGTTAGTCGTATATAGTAGAAATCAACTACGCTTTCACCAAGTACAGTTGATCAATTATTCCTTCATCAACAAACACTTCATCAACAAATACAGTCAGACAAACATTGAACAAGATAAAGTGATTTAATTTTAATCAACTATTTCTTGGTTAACAAACTATTTTCTAACACATCCTGAATAGTGAGTGCGGTCTCACTATCACAAGTTGGCATACTCATTCAACTATGTATTTCAATACAACAATAAAGATCAACTGTACTATCACATACACCATCAATCATTTACAACACCCATTCATTTAGAATTAACAAAAAAATTCAACAAAATAGTAAATTATATTAGACAGTGTTGTATAAATTTCAATAAATATTAAAAAAAATAAAAAAAAATAGCAGTTCTAGTTACCATCGTCCACGATTCGAATATGGTTCGTCGATTTTATCATATATCACCTGTAGACCAATAAACAGAAAGAAAAAAAACCGGGTTCTATTATTTGAAGACTATGTAGTATGTTTCGAACATGACTATTTCAGTGCGGGGAACTTACTGTTGGCATATGGCGTCGATGGGTTCAACCGAATTTCACCTCAAATCTGCAGCGTCGTCGATATTTTGCCCTAGAAACTATTGTCGTGGTCGTTGTTTTCGCCCTAGAATTTTTCACCGAGGTGGGAGATTGGAAGGAAGGTGGGTGCAAGATATTGTGGATTCAGAAGATTGGAGGGAAGACAGATTTGGTTTCCAATATTTTTTGTTTATTTGGGTCGTAGCTTCTAAAAGGGTATTTTTGCTATACATAAAATAACGGATCTAATACTAATATTGAAAATGTGGCTGGATCTTCCCTTATTAAAAAAACAGTAGAGGGGGTTCTCACTAATAGCCCCATTTTTCGAATCATAAAAAAATAGTGTCGCAAATATGGTTGTCAAACTCTTCCGACTGACGATTCGATTTATTGATTCATTTTGATTTTTCTAATTTTCGATTTGAGTTTAAGAGAAATTCGATTTTTTTACAATCCAGGGCTATTTTACACTACATTTAATCTAATTTTTTAATTTTTTTTTATGATTCGAAATTTAATTTATTTAAAAAATAAAATATACCGTTTTATTGAAATAAACTATAATAAAACAAAACAAAACCATGATTGCAGATATTAATATTATTTTAATTAATATTATTATTATCATTTTGATTTTTCTACTTTTCGATTTGAGTTTAAGAGAAATTCGATTTTTTACAATTCAAGGCTATTTTACACTCCATTTAATCTTTTTTTTTTTATGATTCGAAATTTAATTTATTTAAGAAATAAAATATACCGTCTTATTGAAATAAACTATAATAAAACCATGATTGCAGATATTATTATTATTATTATGGTTTACTGGGCAATAATTGAAATTGCTGGAAAATTTGTGGTCAATATAAAAGAAATTGCAAAAACAGGGGAAAAGGAGCAAAAAATATTTTGATTTAGTCTGTCAGACAGCTGCACGACCACCTCAACCAGCCGAAGCTAGCCGAGAACGATCCTCTACTGAGTCAACTGGGCAAGGCCAGTGAGTCCGTTAATCACGCTCTGGTCGAGCAGCCATGATTCATCCACCAGACATGGTTTCCTGTCTCCTTAGAAATCAAGGATACAGAGGTACGAGCCTATAGAACAGATCCTGTTCAAGTAAGGTCGTGTCCTGTACTGCTAAACAACGCTAATATAAACGGTTTCATTGTATCTTAATCGTCCGATGTGGGACGAAAGTTTTATTAATTACATTCGATTACTCCTTAATTGTATTTAATTCATTAATTGTTTTTGTTAAGGCCCATGTAAATTCGGTGGCTCATTGGACCAACCTTTCTTCTGCGTTTAAGTTAATTGGACAAAAGCGTGTTTTCTTGTTTTTGCAACAATGATTCATTGTGTGGCATTTTGAGTCTCACGTTTACTTCTGCAATTTGAAATGCTTTGAAGCTGTTCGAGGAAATGTCTAGTAGGGAGATTTTGTTTCTTACACACCAATTTGTTTCATGGCTTGTATTATATTTTCTGAAGAGAGCAAGTCATATTTTGACACAGAATCAAGAATAAAATTGTTTCAATTGCATTAAAGAATTTTATTTTTTGTAATATATATAACTTAACCAATAAACAATCTCTAAAATAAGCTGCTTGGTGTGTTGGTACAAGTACAACCACACTGCAAGAAAGAATTAAACATCTTATAATGATAAAAATTAGTATAATCACCTAAGATATATGATACAATTTGGAGGGTTTCAAATCCCGGGTGACATTGAAATAATTCAACGTCCGGATCCATTTCTCCTGCGTCTTCAAAAGATGAACGGCTATAGTATCCGGCCACAGCTCGTGCGTGCATCTCGTCGGCGGCTCCGGATAGTTGTACATCGCCCATTTCGCGTTGTACCTATTCTTTCCCCGACGCCCCTCTCTAAGCCAATCGCCGAAAATCTTATCCTCCGGACCTTCTAGATGCTTCTTCGGAATATCCGATTCCATAAGCCACTCGACAATATCCCAAGAAACTAGATAACCCATACCCGACATGGAATGCACGAACAGGTCCATACTAGGGCATGGGATAACGTACCCGTAGTACAAGTCTTGCCTAGGCAAAGGTACAAGCGAGTCCACTAGATTTTGCAACCGAAAGTACACGTCATCGTCGCCTTTCACCACGTAATGGTAAGGTGGATATTGCGAATTCGATTCATTATTTATGAACATCTCGGGGAGGCTAGAGAAGTAGGTGTAGGTCTTACCATTGTTCATGTTCTCGCGGCAATCAAGGATGATGATGATGTCATCGTAACGCATGATCTCAAGCGCCACTAGGACTTTTTGGTCCTCCTTTGTGAGATTGCAGAAAACAAACTTTACGTCCACGTGGGCCCCGGTTGGGGATTGGGTGCCGTAGATCATGCGGAGGAAGTGCCTCTTGTGGTAGTGATCGGGGAGCGTTAGAATCCCGATTAGTATTCTAATTAGTCTCGAATGTGAAATTGTGTCAAAAGGTTTCTTCCCAACAAGCACACACAACAAAAGGTTCAGATAATTTCGCAGTTCTTTTAATTTTTTAACGTAACAATATCGACTGCGCCAAATTAATCAAAATCGAGACAATGTACACAAAAGGATAAATAAAAATAATATAATCCGACTTGTTAAATTACAAACTGGACAAAGACTACTTACTTCATATGTATATATACAAATACATGCAGCTACAGAAGGAAATTATCTATCATATGTTGAACAACATCAGCACCATCAGAATTTAACCAGTAGCTCTTTACCTGAAGAAACGGAAAAAAGATCGTCTTATAATTACTTCAATACACAATGACATAAGTTACTACAATATCCAGTTTATAAATAATTAAGAGGAAAAAAATAAAAATTAATAAAACAACCTATTAAATATTAAGATAATTAATTTCGAGGAAAGTTAGAATTCGAAGTGAGGGGGGTTACCTGAATGGTGTTGTGTGCAACGTATCGCTGTCTGCTTTTATGAAAGCTAACATCAACTCGTTCCCAACATACTTGATTAAGACCTCTAATCATCTCCTCTACACACAAAAAATATTGAACTACTATGAAGATTGGACTTTCTTTTTATGTAAATACATTTTCAAAAGAAAAATAACAAAATAAATAAATAATAACAATAGTAAACGAAAGAAACAGAGCCTATTATGTTGCACCTAAAAATCGATGTTCAAATAGATCCCCTTAGAAAGATACAAGGCTCATTCCTACTCAAGAAAATATATTGTTTTTCAAACAATGTGCGCGAGGCTCTGTTTGTTTTGTGTAATTTGAAACGAAGGAAAATGAAAATGCAAAAGCAAATGAAAAGAAACCCATTTCCCCTATTTTAGTTCAATATTTTTTCCAATTTTCCTACAAAATACTTTAAATAATATTTTACATGAAAAACAATTTACTTTATATTTTTCCTTTTTTACTTACTATTTTCCTTAAACCAAACAGAGCCTAAGGTACTCAAGTTGGTGGGAAGATAGCGGTATGTAGAGTATATGTTGATGACATTATTCATTAGGGCCTCGTTTGGCTGCTAAGAGAGGATTAGCCAAGATTAGATTAAATTAAATAATCTCATGAAAACCAAATTATTTTACCGGATCCCCGGACGTCAAACAAGCAAACTCCCTAAAAAGGGCAAGATAAAACATGATAACATAATATTTTTGGGTCGATCGAAGAAGTTATTGGGTTTACCAAACATCAAACAAGGTCCATTTATTTAGTTAATTATGGCTAATCACCCCAACCAAACGAGGCCTAGGGAATGATGCTATTGGTCAAATTGGCGTGTGGCCCAGCAGGGCGCCAAGTTGCACGTCGGTGCCTCTGCCACATCGACAATTGCTGCCAAACTCAAGTAACAATCTCGCCCTCAACAATTTGCTTTCACTGGGAATCGAACTCGTGGAATTTACTCTGATACCACATATAGAACCTGAGATGGCTACCATACATTCTAAAATCAATTTTAAATAAATGGTAGAATCTGAGGTCCTACATCGACCTTGGCTCTAAAATTATTTTCATTCCCATCATCTTCACGAAGGCTTAAAATCAGAGTATCTTGAAATAAAAGACTCCTAAATTGAGTCAAGTTCAACATCTCTAGTTTGTACTCACTTTGCACAAAATGCAGTTTCTGATGCACCACAAAATGATATTTACAAGCCAAGAGACACATCTGATGATCGTCTTAATTAAAATGTGGAGCTCGAATGAGGTCAAACGGGTACAAACTGGAGAATATTCCACATAATTTTGAAGATTCCACTAAGTTTGACACCGCAAGGATGTACATGTAAGAAGATTCATAGTTGAGTGGTGGTTGTAACTTGACCTCACCTCAGTGGGGTGGCCGTAATTTACCCATAGGTTATATTGCCTAAACACTATTCTAATTGCTATAACATGTCACTTTCACAACCGAGTCAAAGTCGAAATCTATAACATTAAAATACTTCATTTCTAAAGCAAAGATTCAATTGAAATAGCACGACTTTTTTTCAAAATTTGCATATTTAGGATTTAGTTCCAACCTCTTTGCAGCAGAAAAAGGACAAAAACAAGAACCACCACAATAATACGAGAATCGCGATTTTTGCCGGCACAACACATGAGAAACCAGCAGTAAATAAAATAAAAAAATTTGTCAGTAGAAAACAAAAGAGTATCTGACTAACCTTCCAAATCGATAACTTGCGTTCCAATAGCAGAGGATACTTTACTAATTCCATCTTCAATTGCTCCTCGTTCGATATGTACAATATGAGGATACTTACTATCACTCACAAGAAGATTTTCCTGTCGAAAAAAAATGATCTAGTGGACTTTTGTATTTAATAAACTATTATAAGACAACGAGTTAAAAAAATAATAAAAAAATACATAAATACCTTTGGTAGTTCATTCTGCCGGCGAATCGATGAAGTTCTCCACCCCACCACATCTTAGGGTACCGCGTTAAAGGCAAAACATCATAGTTTATTACAACAAAAAAAAAGTGTATCATCATAAAAACTCTTTAAAAAGGATACGATCGTAATTTGCATTGGCATACGCCACACGCCGCTTAAATGAACGTAACGCTGATCTGCATGCATGTTTTTTACAACTCTGTTCAGCAAATAAACAAATAGTAGACAACACCATCTTTTTTTTTTCTTTTTGTTTTGTTGTTTAAAATTATTAATAATTAAGTAAAATACTAACATGAAATGTAGGTCATCGGAGTCATTAACCATCCTCAGCAAGAGCGGTGGTTTCCCATCATCATTGTCGTTGAGGAAAAGATGCTTTCCCGATTTTCCGGCAATCCAATGCGCAGTTTGCGACGCACTTTTTTCCAGAAAAGGAAGGCCACATAGGAGTGGGAGCTGAAGATTCAAAACATAACAGATTAGAGTCTATGGGTGGAAATTGGAACGGAATTTTCGAATTTCCGCCAAATTTTGATTCAAAATTTTCCGATTTTGGAACAATATTTCTCATTTCGAATCCTGAAAATTCCAATTTACGATTTTTTTTTTGAATTTTTAGGCTTGGAATTGGAATATAATGACATTCCAATTTCCAATTTTATTTTCCGAAACTTCCATTTTTTTCCGAAAAAGTACATTAATATCAAAATTATTATGTATTTTATATTTTAGGTTACATAAAAAAAATGGAATTTTTCGAATTCCGCCGATTCTAATTCATAACTTTCTGATTTGGAAACAAGTTTTCCCATTCCAATTTCCGAAATCCCGATTTCGAATTCTTTTTGAAACATAATTTAATTAACTCTTCACTTCAGAAAATTTAAAAAAAATGGTTTTTTTTTATAAAAATGTTAGTTCCGATTTGAAGTCTGATTTCCACCCATAGATGACATCAACGAATACACGACTGAATGACATAATAATAAAAAAAAAATCACCTGTTTATGCCCTCGTGAACCCAAATGTGGAGTTGCAAACGTCACAAAATTCATCGGTTCAAGTCCACCGATACTTTCTTCACAAAGCTGTTCCGTTTTATCGGAAAATTTATATAACCTTCCGATGGCATATCGTGCAACAAGTCCGCCTAACGAGTGAGCCACAAACGAGATTTTATCCACTCCATGCCAACGCATTATAACATCCAATACCTGCACTATGTATGCATAATTTGAGAATCGTATTGTTCGCTCGCAAAAAAAAGATTCAATTTACGGAATTTTTTTTTTCGTACAGTGAGAAGGGAGGGTAAATATGGTATTACCAAAGTACCTCTTCAGCTAGCCTTTCGCCCATTCTATCAACACCGTCGAAAGTCAACCTTGATGGATTGCACTCGCTGCCTATTTCACAATCACATGTTCAACATTACCTTAAAGTCTTCAAAACAACACAAAAAATCTTTTTTTTGAATTTAGATAGAAGGAATAGAAATGACAACAACACTGCAGTTTTGCACAAAAGATGTCTATGAAAACACGAGTCAAATTATGTAGAGTCAAAAAGATATGTAGAGTCAAATTATACTCAAAATTATTTCCTTGACCAGATATGTATTAAGGCAGTCATGGATCGGTTTTATCGGCCAACCAACCCACTTTCGACCCGCTTTTTTTGGCCGATACTTTTGTTGTCGGGCCGGTATTTGACCGACCTACATATGAATGTGTCGGTCTGTGGTTTTTAGCTTACTCAAAAGTCGGCTGGTCGGTTAATATCGGCCAATCAACTTTTTCAATAATAAAAATTTATTATAAATATTTAATTGTAATTCTTATTTTCTTAACGTTGAAATAATATTTACTGGCCGATAATTGCCCGACCCTACCCATGCCCAACCCTAAAAGAAACTATGAGTTGTGGTAAAAACAAATGCAAAGTTTAGCATCCGTATTTTTCGACAAGCAATTAATAGACAGGCATCGAGAACTTAACAAACGTACGGAAATCTCTAATGTAATAATACAATATACCATAATGTTCGAGAGCAAGCCAAGAAAATAACTTACGGTGAACAACGACTTTATCCGGAAGGTTCTTCACAAACTGCTCAGCAGCATATCTCCAATCTGCAGCACTGGATACAACAAATGTTAAGCAAAAATAGCAATTTATATATACAGTAAAACCTCGATAAATTAATAACCTCGCTTATATAATAATTTCTCTCGGTCAAGACTCAGTAAAAACGTATTAAATTATTAGTTCGATAATTTAATATTTCGCTAAATTAATAGAATTTTACTAATGAACAAATCCGTAAGCAGAAATCTCAATATGAATACAATAAGAAAATTGCATAAATTTAAGAAGACCCACAAAAAAATATCTCTACCTCCCAATTATGCCGTTAACCATGATAACGAGGTGGTCGGGTTTCACCCTGGCCTCGGCCGCCGCCGCCGCCGCATCAAAGACATCTTCGCCGCCATTGGCGGATTCAATTTCCACCTTCCTTTCCTTGTTCGAGCTGTTCCCCCTGAAGCAGGCCCTGCTCAAATTTCTTATAAATTCCATTTCCCCACGGTCGCCCGCCCACCAGAGTCTACAAACCCTAGTGTTTCTTGATCTCTTCGCGATTTGGAAGCTGAGATTCACCGCCGCGCCGGAAAATTGAGAATTCGGAGTGGGTTTTGGGTTTGGGACAGTGGGTTGGTAAGGGATCTTTGTGATGGTGATCATGGAAGTTTTACGAATTTAAGAGAGAGAATCTTGAAAAGAAAAAGTTTGGAGAGAGAGAGAGAACAGTGCGGTACAGGTAGAGATGGAGATTTTACAGATTTTTACAGAACATGTTTGCTGTTACTACTGATTGATAACTGAGGTGGAAAACGGAATTTTTGAGTTCGATTTTTTCTGACCGTTTTTTCAGATTTGGGGAAGATCTTTCAAATACTTTTTTGTGACTCGAGATGTATTTCCAAACGTGCCTATTTCAATTTTACACGTGACTTTTATGTTTTAAGCATTGGTTTTATATACTTTGTTTTATGCATCAGTTTTCATATAATTATTAATGGAAAAATTACATCCTCATACTTTATCAACTTTTTCGATATTGTCCATAAATATTTTCAGTTATAACAGTAGTTCCTAATGATGTCATTGTTTAACAAAAATGGTCCGTCATTTAATTTTCTAGCTAAATTGAATGGAAGTTGTACGTGCCACTCAGGTGACTTATAATTTCACACAAATGGAAAAGAAAAGGGGTTTAACAAGACACATTGCATCTTGTTAAACCGAAAATACAAGATAAATCTCAGAGTTAGTTAATATAGACTTGAAAATTGTATATGATTATAACATGAACAAGATGAAAATAAAACAGAGCATATTATAAAAGACGAGCTTATTGCAAATACTACCCCTGTGTTATCTCTAATTGGCAGATAACCCCCTGCGATAAAAAAACTCACCAACACCCCCTTATGTTAACATTTTTGAAGCACACTGCACCCTTTGTGATTTTAGGCTTTGACTGAAGGTAAAATGACAAAAATGTCCTCGTGGGTTTTTCAGCAATTAATAATACATATTATAATTTTATAGATATTATATATATATATTTTTTTATTTTGTAAATATTAAAAAAAAATATACATTTAACCAGAATAATATATATACTGTAACATTAATTTTTTTATATGTTTTCTATTTTATTTTATTTTATTAGATAAAGAAAAGAAAAGAAAAAATAAAAAATTAGCCTTCTTCCCCACCCTCCCAGCCAAAGTCCCAACTCACAGCACTCATCCACCATTTCTCCACCTGGCTCCACCATTTCTCCACCCGGCCGCCGCTTCTGCTCCGCCGCTGCTCACCACCATCTCACCTCTCCTTCACCACCACACCATCTTCTCTAGATCCGCCGCCCACTAATAAATTTTAGTTTATTGAAAATTTAGTTTCTACCAATAAACCTTCCCCAATCTCCTATTTTGACGGCGGTGGTGACGATAAGGAAGAGCAAGAGAAGAGAAAAGAACAAAGAGACGCAATTTTTGGACCTAGCAGGTTTGACCGTTATCAATGTCGCCGCCGTCGTCGAGAGAAATTGCTTGGACATGTTAGATAGGCCATTGCTGTAATTGGGACTGGGTTAGCCTCGGGTTGTACGGATTCGGGTTTGATTTGGAGATTGTAGAAGATGAGGTGTGGTGGTGCTGACCTTCTTCTCTTTCTCTTGTTGGGGTTTGGGGGTGGGGAACGGGGAAGAAGACCGTTCTTCTGTCTTCTCTTTTTATTTTATTTTGCAATTTTGGAAATTACAATTTGGTCCAATAAATTTACGTTATTCATAATTTAACCAACAAAATTATTTTTTATTTTATAAAGGGGTATTTATGACATTTCACCCTAAAATACCATTAAAAATCGCACAACCCGCGAGTGAATGACACGATTTGCCTCCAGGGGTGTCGATGCCATGACTTTGTTAACACAAGGGGGTGTTGGTGAGTTTTTTTTTTACAGGGGGGTATTTGCCAATTCGAGATAACACAGGGGTGGTATTTGCAATTAGCTCTATAAAAGACATCAAAGTCTACAAAAATAGACTTTAGAAAGAGAAACAACACTAGAATTAACCCTTCCCGCACAACTTTTTATTCTTTCTTTTCTTTTCTTTTCACTCACCAGTACCACAACTACTTGTTATTGACGAGAATTACATAATTGAGAACCAATTACAAAGGAGAGCAACGACCCTCACACAAAATCAGTAAACCTCTAAAATTCTTTCACTAAACACATTAACATTTTCAAAAATGTAAACACACATGATGTCTTAAACATTAAATTAAACAACTAATGGTGCAATAATATATATTCATTTACCTTCGTATGCCTTTAGTTTCATCGGTGTGGGTGCGCGAACATGTAATAAATTTCGTGTGGAACCGAACAAGGGGTTCTACCAAGAAATGGAGGATGGCAAAAACCCATTATTATTTGAGCACTTTTCTTTTTAGCTTTCGAAGTTTCATTTTCATGAGCAGGATTTACAAAGTTAGAAACATGGCGAGATGGAGATGAAGGTTTGCTGCAAGTGTCACAGGCGGGCGTGGCAGTCTTGATGTAGCACATAAGGTTTGTGAAGAGAAAAATGTTGGTAATTTTTGTTGATGAGCCATTTTTTCTTGTATTTATATTTTAACAAGCTGCATTGCACCTTATTAAAAGCCCTTTCTTTTCTTATTCTGTGAGAAATAAACGTCACGTGAGTGACACATGCTGTTTCCGTTAACTTAACTGAAAAACTAAACGGCGGATCATTTTTGTTAAAATATAGCATCATTAGGGACTACTATTCTAACTCGGAAATGTTTAGGGATAATATCGAAAAAACGAATAAAGTTTGAGGACGAAAAATGTAATTTTTCCTATAATTAATTAAACACTACATAGCTCTAGTTGAATGTAGAGGTGTAAATGAATCGAACTTTCTATTGATCTTGAATATTTGGCCCGTGAAAATCCCATTTTCACGATAAAAATACAAAAAAAAAAAAAAAAAAGCTCAAGAGTCTGAATATGAACATTCGAGCTCGAGGAAACAAAGGTCAATGAACTCGAAACATACTCAAAATTAAACTTGTAGTTTCTTTTTCGAATTCGAGCTCACTGAAGACGAGTCTACCTCGAGTTCGTTACACTTCTAGATATGATTGGGCAATATATAAATGCAAAATCGTGACGAAATTATGAATTCCTTGAAAACGAAAACATAAACGAAAATGGCCTATCGGTAATTGTTTCACTATACAATTTAACCTCAATGATTGTATTTCTTTTAGGCCAATCATAGGTGGATCCTATAACTAGGCTTATGTTGTTGGGCCAAAAGAAGAAACTTCAAAAGATAGATGGTAGGTAACAAAAGTGGGGGAACTTTTATGGTAGTAATTAGTAAATACTAAATAGTAGTAATGTCTTGTTTATGTAAAGCTCTCAAGGATGTTATAAAAATATTTAATCCCAGTCACTCAATATTTAATCTACCTGATTCAAGTTGGAATAGATAATTAGTTTATAGGACCACAAAATTGATATTCCAAGTTGTGCAAAATTCAAATTGAAAAAGGGCGAAGATCGCATTCGATGTCGAATTCTACCTGTAAATTGAGACTATATTAATATTCTGTCAAGTGTTTTATGAATATAGTTAGGGATAATTACAACTTTGGCTCCTATATTATACATGTTTTTTCAATTTTGGTCCTTACATTTTTTTTATGCCACGAAATTGGTCCTCAAATAATCAGTTTTTTTTACACTTTTCGTCCGTTTCAATTTCCGTTAAGTTGGATGGAAAAAGTCACGTGTGTGGCACGCAACAATGCACCTCAACCCCATTTTTACTTATATTATTCATTTAGCCACATTACCCACCTTTTTGCTTACAATTTCGTCCAACGAAAATAAATCCGAATAAATCTATTAAAAATATGAAATAAATAAATACCCTATGAGGATTTTAGCAATTAGTACATTATAAATTAATTTACAAAAAAATATTTATTTTTTATCTTATATTTATGGGTAAATTAAAACCACCCCTGAGGTATGGTCAATTTATGAAAAAACCCCTCTTGTTTGGATAATTACATTTACCCCTCAACTACGATTTTTTTTACACCTACACCTTTATATTTATGGGTAAATTAAAACCACCCCTGAGGTATGGTCAATTTATGAAAAAACCCCTCTTGTTTGGATAATTACATTTACCCCTCAACTACGATTTTTTTTTACACCTACACCTTTATGGTGTCAAATTCAATACAATCATCTAGATTTCGTGGAATGTGCTCTATTTTGCACTTGTTTTGTGTAAAAATACAGTTTCTAATGCACCACAATCTAATATATAAAAGCCAAAAAAACACATATTATGATCATCTTACTTCAAAATGTGGAGTTCGAATGAGATAAACGGGTACAAAAGTATAATATTCTATATAATCTCGAAGATTCCACTAAATTTGAAACCGCAATGGTGGACGTGTAAAAAAATTTATAATTTGACCATACTTCAGGGATGGTTGTAATTTGCCCATTAAACATATATTGTAATTTTAAAAATATATATTTTGTCAGTTGTTTATACAATAAAATCGATTTTCCCTAATTTTTATAAATACTATGATATTTCTTATTTTATGTTATAAATGTTTTTATTATTCCTTGATAAATTTTAATAGTATTTCAAATTTAAACAAATAAAATGAAAAACAAAATCAATTAAAAATAAATAACTACTTAAAAGAAAACAAAAAAAAAAATGAAGAAGAAGAGTGAGTCATCTTCTTCCCCACCACCACCGACCAACCACCAAGACTAGAGTCACCAGACTACACCGCCGGAGCTCCACCTCCCCTTCTTTGAAACTACAGCCCCCCTTTTCATCCCTCCACCGGCGGACACCAAACTGCGACCACTACAGCATATTCCTCCTCCGCCGCCGGTCATGAGTTCTCCCCCGTCCCAGTTGCTATGAAAATCGTTGAGCTCTGAAGGTGAAGATATTTAAAAAAAATTGGAAAGAAGAAGATGAAGAAATCAAGAGCTGAGGCACCATAGTGTTATTTCTATTTTTTTTTTTTATTATTATTAACATGAAATTAGAAATTAGAAATAGCATAGGATTTTTTTTTTCCACATTCTCACATCTTTATTGGCTTAATTTCACTTTGCATCCTTGAAATATAGTTTTTTGGCACTTTGCATCCTTGAAAAAAATTAATAGCACTTTACACTCTCAAAACACGATAAATCATGCATACAAATGATTTTTTGAAGCTAGTGAAGGTAATTTAATATTTTTGATGGTATTTTTTTAAGATGCTGAATGTCAAATCATTTTTTTAGGGTAAATTACAACCACCCCTGAGGTATGTCAAATTACGAAGACCCCATCCTGTTCGGGTAATTACAACCACCCCCTCAACTATAAATCTTCTTACACGTCCACCCTTGTTGTTTCAAATTTAGTGGAATCTTTGAGATTATATGGAATATTATCACTTTGTAACCGTTTTATCCCACTCGAACTCCACGTTTTGAAGCAAGATGATCATAATATGTGTTTTTTTGGCTTGTATATATCAGATTGTGATGCATCAGAAACTGTATTGTTACACAAAACGAGTACAAATTATAGCACATTCCACGAAATTTAGATGATTATATTGAAATTGACACAATAAAGGCGGAGGTGTACTAAGAAAAAAACATAGTTGAAGGAGTAGATATAATTATCCAAACAAGAGATATTTTTCGTGAATTGACCATACCTCAGGAGGTCGTTGTAATTTACCTTTTTTTTTTTATATATATTCATCAATTCTGTAGAACCTACAGAGGAAAAACTAACATACAACAGTGTTTTTGAAAAAAACCCTTTTAACTATTTTGTTATCAAGTTGGTTGAACATTATATTTTTTTCCAAAGATCCATACTAAATATTTTCACCAATTAATTACAATAAAAGATTTATCAAGCTAAACTGAATAATTTAGCGAAAGAAAAATATTGTATTTTTTGTTCGTAAGAAAATATAGTTTTTTTTAATAATTTAGTGTGATATTTGTTTTTTGTTTTCTCTCTCTACGCTCGCTATTAGGTTGAAGGTATAAGAAAATTACAATTTAATTTTTAACTTTGCAAAGAAAAAAACCAGCAAAATATGAAATTGTCTTTTAAGCTTTAAATATTCAATTCAATTCATGATGCATTTTGAATGATCCATTGCATTTTAAGGGCGCAAAATGCTATTAGTTTTTTAAGGATGCGAAGTGCCAAAATACTACATTTTATAGGTGCAAAGTGAAATTTAGCCCATCTTCATTTGAATGTAAAACAGATTTTTTTTGCAAAAAATACCCCTGCAAAATCTTGAATTGTAGAAAAAGTTATTGTGTTAAAAAATATGACTAGAATACCCCTACGAATTTTAGTCAAAGACACTTCCACCCCTAGGTCGAGTTCGTGTGTTTCACTTGCCGTCTGTGCGACTGATGATTGGGATTTTTTCATTAATAATTCAACTTTTAAATGTAAATAGTTTAAATATTAGGGATCCAATTGTAATATTTATAATTTATTTAAAAACCCAAACCACACACCATGGCAGACAAACACTCAATGCATTTCTCACTTTGTCTTACAGCCATCTTTTCCGGCGGCTTCTTTATCCGCGCCACCACCACCACCTCATCCGTTTCAATTTAGAATTTCCAATTGAAAGTTAATTGAACTTAATTATATTGAAATCCCCAATCCTTAACCTAGGCTTTCAATTCACGATTGCTCAAAATCCACCGTTGCAGATTGAAGATGACGGCCATGGTTTTCCGGCGAAGATGTTTGCACAAAACCACTGCGGTTGTTTTCGGTGGCCATGGTTTCTTCGGAGTTTTTGACAAGAGTGGGTTGTGGACGAAGATGAAGAATGAAGAAGAGAAAATAAGATTTAACAGAAATACGTCACAAAATTGGGTGGTGGTCGGAGTTGTTAGAATCTTGGAATGTTTTGGTGGAGGTTGGAGAGGAAGAAGATGAAAATGATGCTTTTTAAATTTTTTTCTTCTTTTCTTTTTAATTGATTTATTTATATTTAATATTTTTTTATTTAATAGCAAAAGAACCCGGGGGTATTTTTGTCTTTTCACGTATGGTCAAAGGCTAATTTGTAAATGAGTCGAGTGTGTTAATTAAAAAAGGTTGTTGGGGGTTCCAGTCATATTTTTAATAAAGGGGCTTTTTCTACAGTTCAAGATTTTACAGGGGTACTTTTTGCAAAAAAAACTTTGTAAGAAACAGAGATGGAGAGTTGTTGGTAATCATGTTCCGCTAGTTTAGGCGATAATTTGAACTTTGAGAGGTCATGAGTCATGACATATTTTTTCCGAGTCCACTAATTCAATCACCTCCGAATATTTTGGATGTCTAAACCAAAAAATATCTAACTTCTAAATAAATGGACGACTATTTCTTGGGGCCAAAATGTCAATAAAGGAAAAAAAAAAAACAAGGAATTCTTTCATGTTTCATTTTACATAAAAGTCAAAACTCACTCCCATCTTATACGAGTGTAAACGAGTCGAGTTCGAGTCAAATTTGGTGAGCTCGAGCTCAAGCTCATCAAGCTTTCATTTAATGAGCTTGAACTCGGGCTCAAGCTCAAGTCGAGCCTGTCGAGCTCGCTCAGCTCATTTATATATATATAAAGCTTGCGAGCCGGCTCACAAGCTCAAGCTCGAGTTTGTCAGAAGGCTCGTGAGCTAGAGCTCGAGCTTTTTTCATGCTGCTCATCGAGCTCATGAGCCGCTCAGCTCATTTACACCCCTACGGCCTACTCCCATCTATTCACCATCCAAATCTGTTATGAGTATGAGTATCCATTGAGGGGCAAAGTTAGGAAATTTAATAGAAATAGGAATTTGATGATAAAATTGAATTTTCAGACTGAACATCTTACTTTGAGACTGAACATCTTAATTTGACTTATAAAATAGAAATATAACTAAAACTAAATTTGATGGAGTAGTACGAAACTTCATTAAGAGGATAATTTGTTGGTCAAATGAATCCATCCTTGCGATCATTAGTCCATACCTGCCAAACTCATTATAAATTGGGTAAATATCACTTAATTCTCATGTGATTATAAGCTTTTGCAGATGATTTTTTTCTCCCTGTAATATCATAACATAACCCCTTGTGATTGTTGGGGTAGTTTCCGTTAGTTTTTCTATCAAATTTAACAGTCTGTGTCAAAAGTCAAAGTATTTTTATTGCAAATGACCCCCTTTGCTTTCCTTTTCTCTTTTACTTTTGCAAATGATCCCCTTGAAGTATGACATACACAGTTAAATTTGACGAAAGAACTAACGAAAGTTACCCCATAAACCAGAAGGGGGTTATGTACTGATATTACGAGCACAAATGAGTTATCTGCAAAAGCTTGTAACCACATAGGAATTAAGTGCTATTTAGTATTTACCCTTATAAATTTGAACCTAGCAATTAAGATTATATATCTTTTCCATGATCACTCATCAATTATAATTCATTTTTTCTCAAAAATATAATTTTGACTTCGCATCGTACACAAATAGTCAACACTCAATATTCTATTACAACATTTAAATGAAGAATTCTCTTTGCATAATAATACAAAACAAATTGTGATAATATTAATAAATAAATAAGCTAATTTATTTTATTGCTCAGGCAGAATATTTTGACACCTTAATTACAAGATGTGGTAATCATTATCGAACATGGTTGCCACCCCATAGTTTGACACTTTAAAAACTCCTTATTTTTTTCAACTACTTTATTCTCTCATCCAATAAATATATTTACCATAATAAATATTTGCTAACTACTTATCAAAAATAAAAGTTTAAAACAAAAAAATTCCATGAACAAAAATATTCAATGCACTTAATACTCCTCCTCCTCCTCGTATCAGCCGCCGATGCCGCCCCGAAGCTGCCTCCGCCGCCGCAGAACTACGTGCAGCAGTTCCTGGGCGCGCAGAACACGGCGCGGGCGGCGCTGAAGCTGCCGCCGCTGGTGTGGGACCAGCGAGTGGCCGCCTACGCGGCCGCGTACGCCGGGCAGCGGCGGGGCGACTGCGCGCTGCAGCACTCGAACGGGCCGTACGGGGAGAACATATTCTGGGGGAGCGGCGGCGGGTGGACGCCGGCGCAGGCGGCGGCGGCGTGGGTGTCGGAGCGGCGGGGGTACAACTACTGGTCGAACACGTGCGCGTACAGGCAGGAGTGCGGGCACTACACGCAGATTGTGTGGAGAGGTACGAGGAGGATTGGGTGCTCGAGAGTTGTCTGTAATGGCGGTAGAGGTGTTTTCATGATTTGTAACTATGATCCACCTGGAAATTTCATTGGAGAGAGGCCTTATTAATATTTATTTTTATTACATATATATATGTACACATATATATAATATGAAAATATTATATTGTTTTTATGGTATGGAGCTTTGGGGTTTTTTTTTTTTTTTTTTTTTTTGGAATGAAATTTTTAATCCATATATGTATAAATAAAAGTTGAACTATGAGTATTTATTATATGTATTATGCCAATTTAAGTACTCAGTATTCTTTTTCAGCTCTTTGATTAATAATACTTTCGATTTTTTTTCTTGAATCGTGGCATAACGAACAGTATATACATCATTTCATATAGTAATCTGAATGCTAATGATGAATCGAGATGGTTTCGTTCGCAATACACAAGATAATTCATTTTTTTCTAGATTTGTGGTTAGGGGTGAAATCGTGAAAGTTGGAACGAGATTTTCAAGTTTCATCGGTTTCGCTCTGCAAAGTTCCAATTTTGGAACGATATTTTTCTTCTGATTTTCAATTTTTCCATTTTTGCTTTGGATTGGAGTTAAAAGTATATATACAATAAATGGATTTTTTTCGAGTTTTGATCTGATCGTAATTCATAAAAATACAAGTGAGTTTGTGTCAATTGACCCAGGTTCGAATCCCTTGCCAAAGGTCGTTAGGTGGAGCTTGTCACACATGGTTAGCCTAGTATGATTTGCGTTTCTTGTATAATTTTACAAGCAATTATACGAGAGTGTAGGTTTACCCAGTGCACCTATATGGTTGTATATATATATATATATATATATATATATATATATATATATATATATATATATATATATATATATATATATATATATATATATATATATACAATTGTAGTGCAAAATTAATCATATTTTTAGCTGTACTTCCACAAAATTAAAGCCTATATATTTTTCCCCTTCGCTATTCATCATTAACAAAAAGCTTTATTCTCTCTTTGCCCTGATTCGTTTCATTCACAAAAATTTAGAACTTATGTGATTTCCAAAATGTTAGAAACTTTTCGAATCGAATAATCTTATGAACTTGGGCGCTTTATAGTTAGGCGCTTAATAGTTCAGTCGACTAATTAGAACACCGACGTGGCGCGCCGTAGTTGACAGCTGAAGGCAGAAAACCAATGACAAGACATAAAACTTTGTCAACTAACTGGAAATTGGAGTTCCGGACTTCCGGGGGCTCGTCGTACTGCCGCCATGTTCCCGATGGTGGCAAAACCCGAAAACCCTAAACTCTAAAAAAGAAGGTAAGAGGTATAATATAATAAAGTAATTTGAGTTCATTTAAAATGAGAAGTTGAAAGTAATTCACACTGAACTATATGTGTGTGTACTGGATACAAGTTTTTTTTTTGTGTGAAAAAGACTGTGTGTGTGTACAATTGATCGTCACGGAACTCGAACTATAAACACAATGAACGATAGAACAACTTTATTGATCAAAGAACAAATGTAGATTTCCATAGAATTCGCATACAACATAACTATGAAGATGATCACTCCTCTAAGGTAGTTTTCTTTCTCTAACTTTTCTAGAGGTTTTAGCACCCGGCACCCCTGTTTACTGTCTAATAGCTAAAAAAGTCCATGTGTTAAAACAATTAGCACATACCCCCCTATGTTACATAATCAACGACATTAAGGCCCTTACGAGCTGGTCGTGTGATACACTCGCCAAACATGCGACTGGGGTTAGATTTTTTGACGGTGAAAAGACCCAAATACCCTATAGATTATAAATTTCAAAAGTAAGCCCCAAATAAAGTTTTTAATTTTTTTCATTTCAGTCCTTGAAGTTTCAGAAAAGCCCTCTTCCTCCTTAAGTCAGGGACTTTCCCTGATTTGCAATTTTTCAAAAATACACTGAACATAACTGACAGCCACTCTCCTTCCGGTGAACACTTTATCCGGCCTCACCTCCCTCCATATCATCAACCTCCGCTTCGACCTACCACTCCAATATTTTTTTCCGACGAAATTCGGTTCGGTTAGGAGCTAAGATTTAAGCTAATTATTCTTCAGTAAAACCCATCAAGAATCCGTGAAAATCCAAGAAAATATCTGCCCTCATCAAAAAAGAGTTTTTCAAAGAAAAAATCCACGAAAAAAACAAGTCTTCTCCAGCATCTACCGATAGTCGTCCACCATTATGCAAGGTCCCTGATGTCTCTGGATCCAAACCTCCATGTTGTTTTTCTGCTTTTTATCGTCTTCAGCGATGATGACGGCGATTAGGGCTTTGGCGGTGGTGGCAATTAGAGCTTTGCCTGGAGTTTAGTAATTTTGTTAGGCTTGTTAAGATTCTAGAATTTGGAAAAGAAGAATTTGGCTGGTGTGAAACTGGCTAGGAGAAGTTGGCTGTGGAGCGGACAAGAAGAGCGGAGGAGGCGGATGGTTGAAGGAAGGGGCGGCGACGTGAAGATGTGATTGTCGGAGGTGGTGTTGTGAGTTTGGTGGTGGTGGTGATTTCAATGGGGAAGAAGAATTTTGGAAGACGCAATTTTCTCTCATTTCTTTTCTTTTTCCTTTTTTTTCCATAAAAAAATGTATTTTTTTCTTTATTTAAGAAATTTTAAAATTTTCAATTTGATCCAAAGTTTTGGATTAACTTATGTTTGGGAAAATTACAATTCAGTCCTCTAATTTAAGTTTTAGAAGTTTAGTAAAATTGCAATTTGGCCTCTATTATATATTAATTCTAATTTTATGTTATTAATTGAAGGGTAGTATAGTCACTTCCTTTTAGTCAACATATTTATTTTCACTAGGGGACAATGAATAAATAAAATGCAACAATAAGGGTTTAATTGCTAATTGTTTTAATATGGAGTTTTCCTTGACCATTACAGTTTACATATGGATTTTGTGCAAATAACTCAACTTTTCTATGGTGGTTTACTTTCTCTCGAGAATCAAAATTATGAATAGATTTGGTTTACATATGAGCCTTATATACTCACCATATTCATTTATGCACTAAATAAAAAAAAATCATTTTATTGAAATTGCTAAGAGAACTTAGAAATTTTGCTTCAACACTATTTCGAGATTTGGTTTTGAACGTATGAATAACAAAACATACTATTTTTAGATATTATTTTAAGGGGTCATTACAAATTAGCCAATTAATGAGTACTTATTCATAAAAAGATTCAGACAAAAAACTCATTTACCAATAAGTCCACACATGGTCCAGATTTTTGTAAATGACTAAAATAACCCCTCATACTTTAATATGCTCTAATTTCATCATTAACTTTATTTAACCTCCATTTGACCCCAAATTTCACAAATTATTCAATTTTGACCCAAAACTTTTTTTTCAAAAACTTTTTTTTCCCGCCGGATTCCGGCGTTGACCGGCGAAAAAATCTGAAAGAAAAAAAAAACAAAAAAAAATATTTTTTTGAAAAGTCAACGCCGAAATCCGGCGGGAAAAAAAAGTTTTTGAATTTTTTTTTTGAAAAAAAAACGTTTTGGGTCAAAATTGAATAATTTGTGAAATTTGGAGTCAAATTGAGATTAAATTAAGTTAATGATGAAATTTGAGCATATTAAAGTATGCTCCATAAAAAAGTCAAAATTGAATTTTTGCGGTCAAAATTGGGTTTTTGTGGACAAAATTGATTAAATTGAGGTTACAATTAAGAATTGGATATAAATGGTTGAGGGTAATATTGACATATACATGAATGTTTCCTTTATTTATAATAAATATTAAAGGGATCGGCTTATTGGTGAAAGAGATATAGCGCATAAACCTAGAATAATAAAGATGCTTGGTTGGGAATTTATGCACAAAAACCCCTTATTTTAATAGACTAAGAATATTTCTAGATTACCAACCCTCATTAGGAGAGTTGGTACATTGCCTTTACCAATAGGTTATGGGTAAAGGTCTAGGGTTCGAGTCCCCCCCTCCCCTACTTTCCCTTGTAATTGATTTGAATATACTCATAAAAAAAAAAAATAATAATAATAATATTTCTAGATTAATAAGGAATTTGTAAAAGAGGAATGTATTATTAACAGTCTGCAAAATACTTAATTTGTTTGCCGAAAATACTGAAACCCACACCGAACTTGAAAAATTAACGGACATAACTTCGACAGAAAGTAAGAATGAAGAATGTGTAACGTCTAATTAATACATATGTAAAATTTTGCTCGATTCTATTCGTACTTATAGACTATTGGTGTTGGTTCGTGAAGAAACACGAAACTTAGAGAGAGAAAAAAAAAATCTGCTACATCAGAACACGCATGTTCGGTGAAATAGAATCATTTGTTTTGAACTACTTCAAACAAATAACTAAAAATTTATTTCAAGATAAAAGTAACTCCATATTAAAACACGTCTCCAAATAATAATGAAAAAAGTTTATAACTTACTGTTAAGAACAAATTATTCATTTAAAAAATAAAAAGCAAAATTTGATTTAACAAATTAATTTCGATTTATTAATGCTGCCAAATCAAATAAAATTATTGGGTCCAAATTTTGTTGTGGGAGAGGTTAGTTGGAGAAGGTTGGTTAGAATTTGGGGGTTGAGGATTGAAAGTTGGTTCACACGTGTGGTTTGTTTGGGAGAACAAAATTTGATAGTATATATTCTTCTTATATGGGATAAAGTGGCTTGCTACCTGATAAATTTATCTTAAATTTATCTTAAATTTATCCTGTTAGGGCACGTTAGTTAGTCAATAAAAGATTAGCCAAGATTAAATAATTTAATATGACCCAATTACTTTATTGGACTTTGAAAGTTCGGATAAAAAAACATATCTAGAAGGCAAGATAAATCACGATAGCATAATATTTACGGATCGACCAGGCAAATTATAAGAGATAGCAAGTATCAAACAAAGCCCAATTAATTTAATTTAAATAAATTGAACAAGAACATTAATTTGAAAGGTAAGTAGGTAACACAAGTCACAAGCTCGGAGCTTCCTAGTAAGTGGCACTATTTCACCCACACACATTGATCACAGTCTAATTAAATACCCAACAATTTTCCACAATTTCTCTACACCATCATTTATTTATTTCCTCAAATACTTCTTGATTTCTTGATTTATTTTTAATACACATAATCAAGAGAATGGGTATTCACTTACACATTGGTGTACTAGCATTCCCTTTCGGCACACACGCCGCCCCTCTACTCGCCCTGGTGGAGAGGCTGGCTGCAGCCTCTCCACCGGGCACTAGATTTTCTTTCTTCAACAGCGCGATTTCTAATAGCACGATTTTTCCAGAGAGCGAATCGGACGCTAATAAGAACATAAAGGCGTACGATGTGTTCGATGGGACCCCCGAGGGCGAGGTTTTCCGTGGGACCCACTTCGAGGCCGTTGGGTTGTTCATCAAAGCCTCGCCCGGTAATTTCGAAAACGCCATTGAAGTGGCAGAAGTCGACGCTGGTCTGAAAATCAGCTGCTTGATAACCGATGCGTTTTTGTGGTTTGCATGCGATTTGGCTGAAAAAAGAGGAGTGCCATGGGTACCCTTTTGGACTGCTGCTTCTTGTTCCCTCTCTGCCCATGCTTACACTGACGAAATTTTGAAAGCAGTTGAAGGGTTAAAAGGTAATTTGGCTTTGCTAATTATATTATAGTGTTGATAATTAATATTTCTTCATAAAAAAAATTATTCTGCTCCAAAGAGTTGTGATATTATTTATACGATGTTAAGCCTCTTTACAACGCATTTAAAAAAACAAAATTCCACTAATTAATAATTATTGATGTAATCTGGAAAAATGCACATCACCCCTATATTTTTTCTATTTTTGCACTTTCCCCCCTAAAAATTTAAAAAAAAATACTCCCCTCGAAATATTATTTTGGTTGCACTTTGCCCCATAAACCAATATTGTAAAACAAAAATAACATTTTAAAAGAGCAGCGTGCAAAGATGTAGTGTTATTAAGGGGCTGAAACAAAAATACTCAATTCCGATAAAAATAATCCATTATAATTTTAGTATGAGGCAATGTGCAGCAAAAATAAAATTTTGAAAGGACATTCACTTATAAAAAAATTGATGGGGTGGTTAAAGTGCGAAATTTTTTTTATAGGGGGTGATATGCAATTTGCCCATATAATCTTTAATTACTTGTACTATATTTTCTAGTGCTCTATACTCTTTATTTTATTTTTTATTGTTCATTTTCTTTTTTATAACTATATTTAAAAAAAAAATCATTGCAGAAAAAGCAGATCAAGAACAAACGTTGACATTTATCCCAGGATTGTCAAAGGTACACTTCACCGATCTCCCGCCAGAAATTTTCCTGGACCAAAATCCAACGCCACTTGCAATAACAATCAACAACATGGTCCAAAATCTCCCGAGATCAACCGCCGTTGTCTTAAATTCCTTCGAAGAAATCGACCCCTTGATCACAAAAGACCTGAAATCCAAATTCCAACATTTTCTCAACGTGGGTCCCTCGCTTCTCTCGACCACCACCGCCTCACCGAGCCCCGATAATGACAAAACAGGATGCCTTTCATGGCTGGAAACACAAACCAGGCCCAAATCAGTTGTCTACATCAGCTTCGGTACAGTAATTACACCGCCTGAAAACGAACTGGCGGCACTGGCGGAAGCCCTGGAAACCTGTAAATTCCCATTTCTATGGTCTTTAACTAACCAGGCGAAGAAATTATTGCCTGATGGATTTATCGAGCGAACAGGCGAATATGGGAAGATGGTCTCGTGGGCCCCACAGGCGCGGGTTCTCGAGCATGGTAGTGTGGGGGTGTTTGTGACACACTGCGGGTGGAATTCGGTCCTGGAAAGTGTTTCCAGGGGGGTGCCGTTGATCTGCAGGCCGTTTTTCGGGGACCAGAAGGTAAATAGCAGAATGGTGGAGGACACCTGGAAAATTGGAGTGAGAGTTGAAGGAGGGGTGTTCGATAAAACTTCGACAGTTGAGGCGCTGCGTTGTGTGATGACGGGTGAGGCGGGAGAGGCGATTAGGGAGAATGTTTGTCGGTTGAAGGAGAAAGCTGCGGGAGCAGTTGGATTGGAGGGGAGTTCGTCGAAGAATTTTACGAAATTGTTGGAAATAATTAGTGTCCAGAAATAAATGAATAAAAAAGTTAATCCGTGGAGAATAAACTATGTAGTTGGTTGATGGGTTTAGCTTCATACTCTGTTCCTACTATGGTAGATTCATGAACTAGATTTCTGTGTGTTAAAAACACCTGCATAAATTGAAATAGGATCGAATAATCTTTCAGTTTCCATTTTCGGACAAATAAATCAATCCATTTGATTATATATCCAAGAAATTACAACGAAACAGGTCAGTGTTTTGAAACCCGGACTGGACCTGTCGGTTAAACAGCAAACTGTTGCTTTGCCCGGTCTTGTTTGACCGGTTGAACCGGAATATCGTAACCGGAGTGAAAGTCGGGCGATGTATTTTTACTGCCCATTTGATAACAAAAAAAAAATAATTCAAAACAAAAAAGTTTGAAATTGGAAGACATTTTATTTTTTATTATAACTTCTAGGGCAAATTACGACCACCCTTGAGTTATGGTCAAATTACCAAAACCCCTCATGTTTGACTAATTACAGCCACCCCTCAACTATGTATTAATTATCTTACGAAAAGACTCTTCCAGAGGTGAATTTAGGGATGTTAATTCGGTAAAAACCGAACTGAAATTTCGGTACGCCAACATTTCATACCGTTTACCGAACTAAATATACGATTTGGTTCGGTAAATAACCAAATTACATAAATAATATGTAAAAATATTTAGAAGTAGGGTTGTAATTACCCAAACAAGAGAGGTCTTTTCGTATCTCGGCCATACCCTAGGGGGTGGCCGTAATTAGCCATAATTTCTATAATATTTGAAATGGTTCGGTGTGATATGGGTGTAAAAGAAAGTTGGTTAGATTTACATTTCAATTGGAAATGAGTAATGAGTTAATGTATTCGAAAAAAAAATGATTTATTTACTACAAAAATAAAATATAAATAATTATATATTATAAAATAAAAATGAAAAAACCGGTTGATCGGTCCAACCATAATCCAGTAACTTGTTCAGGTGAACGTCCGATCCAGTTTTTAAAACATTAAAACAGGCACATAGCACAAAACCAATAACTCCCAATAGAAAAGACTATTCGACTACAAGATCAGTGATGTCGATTGTGCACGAACTTGTTTCTGGATCTTGCTGATTTTATCGTAGAGGACACTGATTTGGGAAGCCAGTTGGAATCTACGGCAGTGACATCACGCATGAAAGCCTTCGACGTCATCACCAGTTCGTTGTAGATAACCCATTCGGGCTGACGCTTACTCGAGAACAGAGTGCTGCTCGGATGTATATAAACACTCTGGTTGTCAGCCACTCTTCTGTACCCTCTTCCGAGTCGATCCTTTCGCGCGGCGTTGGCAAATAAACCAGCGGCTATAGCTCTCTGGACTTTCGTAACATTCTTACCACAACTCACAACATTCAAATTTTGTCTCTCCATAATCGAAACAAGCTGTTTCCTCACGTCGTGCGCCCTCCTCATCGACTGAGACTGAACGAAGTTGTCGTAGCACCACTGGCCGGAGAAACAGTTTCCCGCCTTTTTCCACGCCTCGTAGACAAAGAGCTGCGTCAGGTGGTCCCCACTAGGTTGTACGAACTTTGCCCTTTTCTTGTCCGCCTCGTCTTGTTTATCCCTCGGCCGGTAGAAGATGTTCCCTGCCTGAATCATTGCGGTAACGGTAAGAATCTCGTCACTACAACCTAGATCCACGCTTGTGAGAAGCATCTTCGACAACGGAGGATCGAGCGGGAATTCGCCAATTTTCCGACCCAAATTTGTGATGACCCCATTTTCGTCGAGAGCTCCTAATTTGTGTAGCTCTTCGACTGCGGAAGCTAGTGCCTTCCGAGAAGGCGGGTCCATGAAATCAAACGAGAATAGATCGTCAATACCCATCGATTTCAAATTAAGAACCGTCGTGCTAAGATTGATCCTGAGTATCTCGGGGGCCGTGGTGGGGGCCATTTCATTGAGGAAAGTGCTCTCCGTGTAGAGACGGTAGCACTTTCCAGGCCCTGTGCGACCAGCTCGACCTTGCCTCTGCTTAGCAGAAGCCTGCGATATACGAGCCGTCACCAGAGAATCAAGAACCTTGTTAGGGTTGTACACATTTTGCTTCGCATAACCCGAATCGACGACGTAGAATATGCCATCGATTGTCAAAGAAGCTTCCGCAATATTCGTGGCGAAAACCACTTTCCTTTTTCCGGGAGGTGTCGGTTCGAAAATCCTCGATTGGATTTCAATAGGCAGAGTACTATAAACCGGTAGAATTATCAGCTCTCGGCCACAATTGTTTCTATTTTTCCCTCGTAAAATTTTCTCCATCCTCTCGTGGAGAGAATTGCACGCGGAATCAATCTCATCTTGACCGGTCAAGAACACGAGTATGTCGCCACCTTCCGGCTCGGACGTGTGAATCTGCAGTACAACGTCAATTGACATATTGACAAATCCACGTCTTTCCGGCGGCTCAATGTAGATTACTTCGACGGGGAATATTTTTCCGGGAATTCGGAATACGCTGCAATTGAAGAAATACTCGGAAAATTTCTCTGCATCCAAAGTTGCGGAAGTCACGATCAGACGAAGATCCGGTCTGCGTTTGAGAAGGGGCTTGAGCAATCCGAAGAGGATATCGGTGCTGAGTGTTCTCTCGTGAGCTTCGTCAAGAATTATTACAGAGTACTGAGATAAATATTCGTCGGTGATAATTTCTCTCAGAAGCATTCCATCAGTCATGTACTTGATAATGGTTTTCGGAGAAGTTCGATCTTCGAAACGGATGGTGTAGCCGACTTCTTGTCCTAACGGAGAGCCGAATTCTTCGGCGACTCTTTTGGCGACGGAGATTGCCGCCACCCTGCGAGGCTGAGTGCAACCTATTTTTTTGCCGTCGGTGGTGTATTTACCGGTGTCGGCGAGGTACTGAGTTAACTGGGTGGTTTTGCCAGAACCGGTTTCTCCGATGACGACCAGGACCTGGTTGTCGTGGACGGCCTGAACGAGTTCGTTCTTCAGCTTGTAGATAGGGAAGCTTCGTCTGATTTCTTCGTGCTGTGGTGAAAGTGAAACCTTCGGCTTTGGTTTCTTCACCTCCGGCGCCGCGGTGGTTGTCGATAAACCGACACCTTTCAGTTTCTCGACAAGGCGGCTGATTCCCTCTGTTTCTGGCGGCGGTGATGCATTGTCTTCTCCGGCGGTGTTGATCCCCGACGTACCAATTTCAATTGCGTTTGTCGATTCCATAGTGAAGACTGAAGACGCACACAGTTGCTTAACCAGGGTTGACGGTATTTTTATATATAAATATAAATATATGTGTGTGTGTGTATATAGGCGACCATCGGAATTGCTTTTGAACGGCAGTTCATTAACTTCAGGACGGTTGATATTCCACATTTGCTCCGGGAATATCAGTTGTCGGAGTAATGTGGCAGACTGGCAGCTTATCTTCCCCATGATTGACCGTTGATGGATACAGAATATATTCGAACTATACCTACAGTTAACCGGGTCGCATTTGGATATCTGTTCACGGATTTTGAGATCTTACACCCGGTGAAATACACCGGGTAGATCTTTACCATTCATATACACACAAACACACACACATACCCACATTGGTATGTGTAACCTTCACCGGGTGTAGGATAGATAAAACCTCTGTTCACCAGGTTTTTTTAATTTATTTTTATATGGATGTTTTAAATTGATTTTATTTATTTATTTGTAAATATATACATTACATTTATCAAAAGAGGGATTTTACATTATTGGTCTCTCATGTTTGGCCCAATTTCACTTTTGGTCCCCCTTGTTCCAAAGTGAACAAAGTTCACCTCCAAGTTTCAATTTTAAACACTTTTGGTCCCTACCGTTACATGTCTGTTAGCAAGTAACGGAAAACACTATTTTGGGGTGAAAATTGAAATTTTAATTTTTTTTGGGGCTGAAAAATAATTATAAATTTAAAATAGACTACTTATGATTAAATTTTTAATAATATTAAGTATAATGAAATTTATTTAGTTGATTTTTTTATTATTAAAAAATAATAATTAGTATAATTAAAAAAATATTAAGTATAATTCACAATAATTTATTTAGTTAATTTCTTTTTTTATTATTAAAAATAAAAGACTCGATGGGTCGCTTCGGATTTTTTATTACCATTATAAGGGGTACTCTTTTCCCTTGTGTTAGGACCACAAGGTTTTAACGAGGCCCCAAAACGTTTTATCGTAGTGGAATAATAAAATCTTTTTGGCTAAAAAAATTATCATTAAATAATTAATTGTAAGTAGTATAATTATAATAATTAACTATAATTAAAAATAATTTGTTTAGTTAATTTTTTTATTATTAAAAATTTAATTATAAGTAGTATAATTATAATAATATTAATTATAATAAAAAATAATTTGTTTCGTTAATTTCTTTTTTTATAATTAAAAATTATAAGTAGTCTATTTTAAATTTGTAATTATTTTTCAGCCCCAAAACAATTTAATATTTCACTTTTCACCCCAAAATAGTGTTTTACGTTATTTGCTAACGGACATGTAACGGCATGGATCAAAATTGTTTAAAATTGAAACTTGGAGGTGAACTTTGTTCACTTTGGAACAAGGGGGAATAAAAGTGAAATCGAATCAAACATGAGGACCAAAAATGTAATTATCCCTATCGAAAGATATAACCAAAAGTCTCGATTCAATATATTAACCTTAACAATAAAATTTAAACATAAAGAAAATAAAATAGAGATCAATTGGTACTACTTTTAATTTTAAAATTCAGATGAAAATGAAATGTATAGTTAATTGCGGGATAGTTCTTAGGATAGATGAGAGAGACGGTCGCCTAGAGGCCCTGGCTTTAAAAAAAAAATTAGAGGCCCCATATAATTATTTATGCTCTTTATATTTATACTCTTGAGGTGGTCGGTCATCTTCAACTCCATCGTCGCCCCCAAAGTGAAGAGTTTTCAAACTTTCCTATTTTTTGTGTTGTAGTGTGGGCTATTTGGGTTGTTCTAACTAGGGGTGGTTTCGTCATTTCATGTAAGTCAACACCTAATTTTAATGTAAGGGGCAGTGTGTTTTGCAAAATAAAATATAGGGAGGTCTTTGCTAATTTTTTTAACACAAGGGTCTTTTTGGCCATTCGAAATTACACAGGGATCTATGCAATTAGCTCATTATATGTCTATAATTTTTATTTTTAATTTGATTGTTTAGAAATTATAATACTATTAAAAAAAATGAGAAAATGCACTTCACACCCTATAATTTTTTTTATTTTTGCACTTTCCCCTCTAAATTTTCAAAAAGGGGTAATTCCCCTTCAAAATATTATTTTGGTTGCACTTTGCTTCCAAAAGCCAATTTTTGGTGGGCATCGTGCAAAAAAATATATTTTAAAGGGGCAACATGGAAAAAATAATATTTTGAAGGGGCACCATGCAATAAAAATACTCAATTCTGGTGAATAATCCATCGGAATTTCGCTATCGGGGTAATGTGCAACAAGAATAATATTTTGAAGGGGGACAATCAATTTTTTAAAATTTGAAGGGGTAAAGTTTAAAAATTAGAAATTTATATGGGGCGATGTGCAATTTGCCCTTCAAAAATTAGTAGACAATTAAATTGAAATATTATTAAAAAAAATTGGTAATCAAATTAGGTATAGGTATTTTTAAATAAAAAATAAAGAAAAACATAATAATGGAATTTAAGTTTTCTTTTGATGTAGGGATAACTTAAAGGCTTGTTTGCAAAAATTACCATTGTGAAATCTCTAATTCCCGAAAACACCCCTATATTAAAAAATTAGCAAGGACCTCCCTACGAAAGTTAGTCAAAGCTAAAAAAGGGCCTAACAGAATATCATGCGCTGCACTCGCCGTATGTGTGTCTAGGGGTGCGTTTTTGGACCTGGAATGGCCTAAATACCCTTTATGTTAGATATTTTAAAAATTACAGATTCACCCCAAAATTCTCAGCACGAAAATGAAGTTTTCAAAAATTTCAATTCAGTCCTCCCTATTTTTTAAAATGCGATCTTTCCAAATCCACTTTTTCTGAATTTGTTCCAAGCTCTTTTTTGTTGCAAATCCTGAAAAATAGAAAAGGAAAAAGACATGGCCCTAAGTCCTTTTTTCCATGTAAAAGATTGGAAGAAAAAATTTCGCCATCGGTGAGGGGTTTCGATCCAAGAAAATCTCGGGTGGAAGACCGGAGTAACGCACCTTTGAAAATTCAGTTATAAATAACAGGGTACTAGTCTGTTTTTCTTGATCCGCTAGTAAGAATTCAAACTATTGAAATTAATTCAAGATTATTCATCATCATAACAGGGTACTAGTCTGTTTAGCAATTCTTGTTATAAAAAATGTTTATTGCAATTGGCACCCCTATAATTTCAATAATTAAAAACAAACTCTCCGTGCTATTTAATTACTTATTACAGTGCCTTTTTTGATTCAATTTGTTTTAGCAAACTACCTTAAAGAATCAGTTTTTAGGAGACTTTGTGCCAAATAAGATAGTTTATAAGACACAACTTTTTAAGCAATTCGATATAATCAGGAGTACTACGGTGGTGTTTGCGAAAGCTTATTTAAAAGTAAAAGTTAGTAATTGTAAATTAAGTTGGTTTTAAGTGTTTAATTCTAAAAGTTGGGGGTGTTTGTAAATATTTTGGAAAATGAACTTTGTAGGTTAGGGATATTTTTTAAAAAATAGCTTAAAGCAGATTATTTTAAAAAAAATAAAAGCAAAAGTTGATTTTACAAACACTTAAAAACAGATTATGAGGAGAAAAAAAGCTCATAATCACTTTCAAAAAGTTTTTGCAAACACCACCTAAATACAATAAACTTGTTATAAGAGTTTATCATAAACCCCATAGTAATAATTACAGTTTGACCCCAAAGATTTTAGAATTTCATCAATGTGAACATGTGCAGAGAGGGGAAATGCGGCTGAAGCCCAAAAGGGCACCCATGGGATTCCTCTTTTCTCAGCCAATTCACAGGCAACCCACAGAAATGCATCAGTTATCAAGCAGCTGATTTTCAGACCGGGTTTCGTCTTCCGCTTCTTCAATGGCATTTTCGAAATTACCAGGTGAGGCTTCGAGGAACTGCCCCCGCCTCGATGTGGGACCCGCCGAAAGCATGTCCTTCAGGGTCCCGTCCCACACATTGTACGCTTTCACGTTCGAGCACGAGTTCGAAAAATTCATGCGGCTATTAGAAATCGCGGTATTGAAGAAAGAAAATCGAGTGCCTGCTGGTGCAAAGGCTGGCTGCCAGCCTCTGCATCAGGAGTGTGTAGAGAGGTGCGCGGTGCGTGCCGAAAGGGAATGTTAGGACACCGATGTGCCATTGAGAAACCATTGTATAGTTTACTACATGCAAACAAGTGATCAAAAAGTAAATTACACATTAAATATTTTTTTTAATTTTATTTTATAATATAGGTGACAAAAAAAAAATTCTGAATTCCGAAAATTCCAATCCAAAAAGTTCAAATTTTGTTACAACTATTTTTTGTTCCAATTTTCGAAATTGCAATGTCCGATTTTTCGAAACTTTTCGGGACATAATTGGAATGAATATTAGATAAAATAAATAAACAAAGTATGCAACATCAATCTAATATATCATAAATCATACACTTTTCATATATTTCCCTTATTCAAAAACATAATTCACACCTAAACCTTCTAAAAAAAAATTGCTACAGAAAAACAAAAATAAAAGACTTGTCTAACCTATTAATTAATTACTTGTCTAATAAGTTCTTGATCAACTTGCTCTTCTTTGATTTTGTTGTAAGAACTGAAATCCACTTCGGATCGACGGCGCTAACTTCGCGCATATAAACCTTTGTCGTCATCACCAATTCATTATACACAACCCATTCAGGCATAGCCGCCTGTCTCGA
Source organism: Erythranthe guttata (assembly GCF_000504015.1). Next base: position 314,630 of record NW_012192950.1, read on the forward strand.
AAACAAACTACTGCTCGGATGCAAATAAACACTCCGATTATCGACCAATCTCACGTACCCTCTTCCGAGCGTATCCTTCTTCGCCGCATGCAAACAGAACCCAACCGCCACAGCTTTTCGAACCCTCGTAAAATCCTTGCCGCAGCTCACAACACCCAATCCAAGCCTCTCCATAATCGAAGCGAGCTGTTTTCTCGCGTCGTGCGCCGTCCTCAAAGACTGCGACTGCACAAAGTTGTCGTAGCACCATTGCCCCGAAAATTTCCCCGCCTTTTTCCATAACTCGTAAACCGTGAGAAGTGTCAGGTGGTCCCCACTAGGGTGGATGAACTTTTCCTTTTTCTTGTCGGCTTCGTCCTGTCTGTCCCTCGGTCGGTAGAAGATATTTCCCGTCTGGATCATCGCGGTGATCGTCAGAATCTCGTCGCTGCAACCGAGATCTACGCTGGCGATAAGCATCTTCGACATCGGTGGGTCGAGCGGAAATTCGGCCATTTTTTTACCCAAATTTGTGACGATCCCGTTTTTATCGAGCGCTCCTAATTTGCGCAACTGTTCGACGGCGGAAGTTAGTGCCTCTGGCGGAGGTGGGTCCATGAAATCGAAAGATGGCGCAACTAGGTCGTTTATGCCCATCGATTTCAAGTTAAGAGCGGTCGTACAAAGATTAATCCTTTGTATCTCGGGGGTCGCGGCCCCCATTTCGTTCAGGAAAGTGCTCTCTGTGTAGAGACGGAAGCACTTTCCTGGCCCTGTGCGACCAGCTCGACCTTTTCTCTGCTGTGCTGACGCCTGCGATATACGAGCTGTCGCCAGAGAATCGATGCCTCGTTTGTAATTGTACACGTTTTGCTTTGCGAGCCCGCAATCTATGACGTAGAATATACCGTCGATCGTCAGAGAAGCTTCCGCGATATTTGTGGCGAATACGACTTTCCTCTTTCCCGGAGGCGCCGGTTCGAATATCCTCGATTGGATTTCATTAGGTAGAGCGCTGTAAACCGGTAAAATTATCAGCTCTCGAATATATATATTTTCTTCATGTAATTCGCGTAAAATTTCCTCCATCCTCTCGTGGAGTGATTGGCACGCGTAATCGATATCTTCTTGACCGGTCAAGAACACGAGTATGTCGCCACCTTCCGGTTCGGTCGCATGAATCTGCAATACCATATCCAACGACAAATCGACGTAGTCGCGGTCATCCGGCGGATCTACGTAGATTGTTTCGACGGGGAATATTCTCCCGGGAATCCGGAATATTCTGCAGTTGGAGAAATATTCGGAAAATTTCTCCGCATCCAAAGTAGCGGAAGTTACAACCAGGCGGAGATCGGGCCTCCGTACGAGAAGCTCCTTAAGTAGGACGAAGAGTACGTCGGTGTGAATAGTTCTCTCGTGTGCTTCGTCGAGAATTATTACCGAGTAATCGGACAATTCTTTATCGGTGAAAATTTCTCTCAGAAGCATTCCATCAGTCATGTACTTGATAATGGTGTTCGGAGAAGTTCGATCTTCAAACCGGATCGTGTAGCCGACTTGTTGTCCTAACGGAGAGCCGAATTCTTCGGCGACTCTTTTAGCGACGGAGATTGCCGCCACCCTGCGAGGCTGAGTGCAACCTATTTTTTTGCCGTCGGTGGTGTATTTACCGGTGTCGGCGAGGTACTGAGTTAACTGGGTGGTTTTGCCGGAACCGGTTTCTCCGATGACGACCAGGACCTGGTTATCGTGGACGGCTTGAACGAGTTCGTTCTTCAGCTTGTAGATAGGGAAGCTTCGTCTGATTTCCACGTGGCGTGGTCTTCTTCTTGGTGGATTTACCTTTGATTTTTGTCTGAATTTCTTCAACTCCGGCGCGGCGGTTGTTCTTGATAAATCAACGCCTTTGAGTTTTTCAGCGAGATCGCTAATTTCATGCTCTGTTTTTACGGGCTTTGGATTAACCCTTATCCTCCACTCTTTTGCTGCGGCGGATTGAAGCGGCGGCGCAGGCCTCTCCGGTTTCTTTATCTTCTGGAAACTTCTCTCCTGCGGTGGCGGGGAATCATCTTCGGCGGCGATCTGTTTCTTCATCCCGTCGGATTTACTTATTTTATGAATTACACAAATTAAAGAGGACGCTAAAATACGTATATGTATATGTATCGAGAGAATTAAACAATATAGTAATATAAAAACAAATATATTCTTCCTTAGGGTTCAAGGTATATATATATATATATATATATATATGGGAAGTGGAAACTGAGTCGTACAAGGAAACATAATACTCCTAACAAAAGAAGAACATGTGAAATTATGGAAACCTATGAATATTACTATCATACAAACATTGAAACACTTTTTCAATATTAATTTTGAAACCCTCGATTTTTTCATCAAATAATCTATTGGATGATTGAAAATCTAATTTTTCTATTTTTTTATGAATTTTTTAACAAATATCCATAATATTAACTAGCTAGCACGAATTTTCTAATTTGTCGGTCAATTTTTTTTTTCGAAAACGAATTATTTGTACATGTTAATTTCGCGCTACAAAACCAAATTGCGACTCTTTTTCGGGATTCGTAGCCCGTAATAGCAGAAAGAAGAGAACATGGTACATCGGATTTGAGCTAAATTGTCCAAATCCAATTTTCAAATATATTTATATTGGTTCACAACTATTGTTACAAAATGGGAAGAAAAAAAAAACACAACAAATAATTATTAGTCGAAATTTATTTTTCTTAAAAATAAAACCTTATGTTTTAATTTTATTTTCAAACAACCGTGATAGCAATAGCATCGTAATCCCATGTTTGGTATCGTTGCAATCTCACAACGTGTACGGTGGATTAAATGGGCCCCACGTTTTCTCGCACCTGTATCCACAATCGTACGCTTCACCTAATAAGCCGCAACCACCGTAGTCTATTGAGCAATTACGATCCTTTATTGGCATAATGGCATCAATATGGGATCGAGACTACGAATACGTGTAGCTTCCACTACCATTTCTCCTTGGTAGCTAGTAATTAACTGCATCGATTACAATATTAACAAGGAATAAAACTTAATACATAAAAATATATTCGGTCTTATAAATGTTACACTTAATGAAATTCGTAGGCAATAATATAGATGTGGACTTAAAATAAAATCGCACACAATTGATGTTTGTAAAACATGTAGTGGGTGTATGTACAGTTGGATATACATTACCTAGGGTGAAAAGTGGAAGGATCGGATACATAATAATATGAATATTATAAGGTCCATTTTGGTTGACAAGATAAGATTAAATAATCTAATGTGACGGTAAAGAATTAATTTCTACGAATTAATCCTATAGAACAAAATCACATTCGGAATCCACCAGAAAAACAGAGAAACTCTAAAGATTTTATTAAAATTCGAAATTCTTCTTAAAATAAAGTTCTAAGGCAACTATTTAAACTAAAAAACTGAAAATCCTAATTAAACTAAGAAAAGATATTAATTTTCTAAAACTTACCTAAAATAGCAAAAACAAAATTTTAGGAGTCTAAACGACGTTGGATTGCTGAAATTTGACGTGATTCATGAGCTTTGTTCATGAGTTTTGTTCCTCGTGCCGTTTCACTTGAAATAGAGTTCCTTTCGTACTCAAATACAATTTGAGTTCGTTGAAAACCCTTATTTTTCCATAATTTCTTTCGATATCTCCACCGATGTCCATTAATAACTCTTATCCGAATTAAATAGTTATTTTGCAATTTAAATCCAATTTGACGTTCCTTATCATAATGAGACCCAATTATGTTATTGGAGCTTGAAACGTCCAATAAAAAAACTCATTAGAAGGCAAGATAAGTCAAGATAAGTCATGATTATATAACTTTAGCAGGTCGACCCGACAATTTATTGAGAATACGAAACATCAAATTAAGTCTAACTATTTAGTTAATAAGTCTTATATTGGCAACCAAATGGGGCAAAAGTGTAATTTTCAGTAAGTGTAATTAGTACCCACATCATGATTCATGACACGAATTTAAGGCCCCAATTGGATGTTTAATCACATTCTTCTTTCTTGGTTACCTTAATTGTAAAAATAATTGTATGTTATTACTTGTATCAATAAAGGAGAAATCTCTCGCCCCTGGGCCCTTATCCCTTAGTCGGACACGCATTTGATAGATGAATGTAAATCATGGTAACTCAACGAGTCTGTTAGGGTAGTCAACTCGGACTTTGTGCCAACAAAGAACCAACTTTCATTGGAGTTGAAATTCCCACACTGCGGCTACCAGGATTCGATCTTAGGACCCTATAGCAACTTACCACCCCGGAACCAGTTGAGCTACACCCAAGCGGGCATTGTATAATATTACTTGTATCATGGGCGGTACTACATAGGGGGGGGGGGGGGGGGGGGGGGGGGCCTTTTACCCCCCCAAAAAAAAAAAAATGCGGGTTTGGGAAAAATTTTTTTTAAAAATACTTTTGGGCCCCCCCAAGGGTTTTGAAAAAAGATTTTAACCCCTAATTTTTTT
>NW_012192950.1:319252-341466 GCF_000504015.1 Erythranthe guttata
ATATATATAGAGAGATATAGATTTTTTTGTCATACTTGAAATATGATAAAATTATATATATATATATATATATATATATATATATATATATATATATATATATATATATATATATATATATATATATATTTTAATTAAAAATTCGTAGTATAAACCTATTTTTTTAATGTATTGTAAACCTAATCCTGGCTCCCCGAACCCTGACATTTTAGTTAGCCCCCCTACATTCTAATCCTGGCTCCGCCCCTGACCTGTATGGATGGCTTAATTAATAGAGCACAAAAGGTGTGTATGTCATTTAACCCGAGTTTGAACTGTCTTGTCAACTCTTCTTACATCAAGTTCGTCACATATAATTTATCCAATATAATTTACATGTCTCGTGTATTTCATAAGCCATTGGAGGAGAATAGAATATACCAGTAAAAAAATAACATTTTGGCTTGTAACTATAATTAAAATTGGTAACATAACAAAATTTCGATCAAATTTTGTCGATTATATCGATTATTCTATTTGTCAAATTGATAACATAAAAGAATCGAAATTGCTAAAAAAATAAAATCATTGAAATTTGTATTAATGCTGAATTTTAATTCCTAATTTTTATTATATTACCCATTTTTCATATTCAATTTACAAAAATCCATCAAATGTACAGCTACCTACCAAGTACCAAGCACCAACCCTATGAAATATTTCAATTATAAAATTATCAACTCTCACTAATTAATTAATTAATTACAACCGGAAATAGCAAAACAACAAATTTGGGCAATTGTTTACTTGGGGAAAAAGGCTGACCGTTAATGAAATTACCACGTGCTGCCATCTGGAAAAAGATATTAGAACCACCGAATACTAATTAAAATATTGTCTTAAATTTGGATTTATTGTGTGCAATTCCATGTGCGAAGGTGTAAGTACAATGAATCAACGGTTCAGAATTTAGACTCGGGAATCTCCATTTCAATGCTGCTCCAGCGATGCAGGAAAATATATGAAATTATACCCCAGAAAATATTAAATACATAAAATTTTATTAAGGGGAAACTACACATAAATCCCTAATCCAAAATTCAACTCACAGATCAGTCCCTAGGTAGTTTCCCCAAGCAATTCAGTCCCTACTCACGCGCCTAACATGCAGTTCAGTCCCTAATAAAATGTGCAAATACTAAAATACCCTTTACTTTATACTAATTTTACATAACTTATTTCCAACCTCCAATGAGCCGTTTGTGTTACACGCTCTTTGCCCGTTACATTTCAAAAATCAAACAACAAGAAAGAAGCTAAACATAGAAGAAACGAAGAACAAAGAAACAACAAAGAAGGAGGAAACAACGAAGCACGAAGAATCAACAAAACGCAGAAACATTATAAAACGAAAGGAAAAATAAAAATAAACAAACCCATTTCTCGACAATGGTGAAGCAGGGTAAACAACAAGGTTTGATTTTTTTTTTCTTTCATTTTCTTGGAAACAGACCCATTTGGGTGTTGCTTAAGCTTGCAAAAAGGTTTATTTGTTGTAGAATTGCATGATTTTGAACATATCCTCTCATGGGTATTATGCCTCGACTTTATTCGGTGTTTTCCCTAATCATTAAATCGGTTCCAATATCTGTTTTTCTGTTGATTGGGTTTGCAAAGATCATTTATTTGTTGTCGAATTTCATGATTTTGTAACAGTTTCCTCATGGGTATTATTCTTCGGTGACATTAGCATGTCCCCAAAGCATTTTGAGTCCTAACAAGGGTTTCATGGGAAAGAGGCTTATTGTAGTTTCCGTACTGGTTCTATAGTATGTGTCATGCGCAGTAATGGTATTAATAGTGCATTTAGATGGTATTGACACAGGGTACTCGAAGTACTGTCCCGAAAGAATTTAGCCCCAACAAGGGATATGTCATATGTAATAATGGCATTGCTCTTGACTTCGGACAATATTAACACAGGGTACTGGAAGTATAATCTTTGATGGTTCTGTAGTATGTGTCATATGCCACAATAGTATTACTAGTGCCTTTGAATGGTATTACTAGTGACTTTGGATGGTATTGACATGTGGAACTTTAAGTATAATGTTTGATGGTCCTGTAGTATAAGTCATATGCCATAATAGTATTACTAGTGCCTTTGAATGGTATTACTAGTAACTTTGGATGGTATTGACATGTGGAACTTTATAGTACGTTGTATTTGTTATAATTGTAGTTTTATGTGTATGTAATTGCAGGAATTGATGTAAAAGAAGATTGCAGCAAGCTATCAATAGGCTGCAGGTGCTCACCGATCGCTTTTCAAACAACCATGGAAGGTGTGAAAAAAGTGATGAAGAAACAACATTATGAAGTACTGAAGAAAAATCCCTTCTATCACTACATGGACATGCCTAAAATAACCCACAGCTTCCATAGGGTTGTGTCTCTCATGCAAGCGTACAATGTAAAAGATCGGGCCTTCTGGTTTGGGGGAAATACTATACGCTTGGAAGTGTTTTGGGGTTTTTGTGTTTTTTGGTAATTAATGAACAAATGAATGTGTTTTTGTGCCATAAACAATCTGTCATTTTGTTGTAGAGCTAATAATACTATTGATTAGCTCACTTCGTACTTTTCCATTGTATCCATTGTACTATATGTTTCTATGAAATGTACTTACCTTTTGAACACATGGTACTTTATTTTGCGATTAATTAGTTTGTATAAAGAATATAAGCGTACCATAAAAATGAGCAACAAATACTTTCTAGTCTATTCGAAGATACCTTGTTAACACTAGACTTGTACTTACTTGATGAACAAAGCGTACTTCACATGTGTATTCACGAAAAACTTACCATAAACTGAAGAATTGTGTCTATTCATTCTTAATAGTCTTAAAATGAAGAGTTATGCCTTAAAATGCGATCATATGGATGCATTGGCCCCACAATAATATATAGATTGTAACAATACTATATGAATGACAAACATATACTTTATCAGTGAACAAAGCGTACTATAGTCACGAATCACTTGTACTTCACATGTGTATTCATTGTACTTACTTGATGAACAAAGCGTACCATATTTTTTGATGAACTGAATTGTACCAATTTCATTGACGCTTTAATGATCAATAAGTACGGGAGATGCAGAAATTATGTTTTAGATGATTATTTTAAGGTAGGTGAGCATTATTGTTGCGTTTGGAATACAAGATCCCATAAATATGTTGAATTTCATACATGATACTCATATACTATACAATATATTCATACAAGTCTACAATGCTCAAGTGTAAAACTAATATTTTCCTCAATTGTTACCATAATCGATATTGATCGACTCCCACATTGTCTCTATTCATTCTTAATAGTCTTAAAATGAAGAGCCGTGTCTTAAAATGCGATCATATGGATGCATTGGCCCCACAATAATATATAGATTGTAACAATACTATATGAATGGCAAACATATACTTTGTCAGTGAACAAAGCGTACTATAGTCACGAATCACTTGTACTTCACATGTGTATTCATTGTACTAACTTGATGAACAAAGCGTACCGTATTTTTTGATGAATTGAATTGTACCAATTTCATTGACGCTTTAATGATCAATAAGTACGGGAGATGCATAAATTATGTTTTAGATGATTATTTTAAGGTAGGTGAGCATTATTGTTGCGTTTGGAATACAAGATCCCATAAATATGTTGAATTTCATACATGATACTCATATACTATACAATATACTCATACAAGTCTACAATGCTCAAGTGTAAAACTAATATTTTCCTCAATTGTTACCATAATCGATATTGATCGACTCCCACATTGTCTCCATTCATTCTTAATGGTCTTAAAATGAAGAGTTGTGTCTTAAAATGCGATCATATGGATGCATTGGCCCCACAATAATATATAGAGTGTAACAATACTATATGAATGGCAAACATATACTTCATCAGTGAACAAAGCGTACTATAGTCACGAATCACTTGTACTTCACATGTGTATTCATTGTACTTACTTGATGAACAAAGCGTACTATATTGGCGAATAACCCAAACTTTACCAGCTTATATATTGTACTTATTTGGTGAATAAAGCGTATTATATTCACGAATAACCCACACTTTACCAGCTTATACATTGTACTTATTTGGTGAACAAAGCGTACTATATTCACGAATAACCCGAACTTTACCAGCTTATACATTGTACTTATTTGGTGAACAAAGCGTACTATATTCACGAATAAACTGAACTTTACCAGCTTATACATTGTACTTATTTGGTGAACAAAGCGTACTATATTCACGAATAACCCTAACTTTACCAGCTTATACATTGTACTCTTATGTTCACTAATTAAACAACGGTACATAGGTTTTACATACATGTAGACTGCAAATATTACTAGATTCAACACTATTAAACTATGAACTACTCCACCTTCAGAATTGCAATTCTTCACTTCACTTTCTTGATGGACTTGGTTCATCGACGCACTTGTAGCTTCATTTTCTTCACGATTTGAGTTGGAAAAAGTTTGCCCAACTTCAAATGGTTCACACCAATGGGAGTAGCCATGGTGTGGGCAACAGTAAAATAACCTTCCGGGATTCAAAATAGTTTCTGAAACCATGATTATTGTTTTCTTCCCACAATCAAGACGCTTGCATTTCCCTTTTTTGTATTTTAACCCACTCATTTGAGTGGTGCTACTCGAAGAGTAGCATCACCACAAGTGTGCTCAAGATTGCATTTACGAATGCTAAATAACTTATCTGACTTGTACAATAATGCATAAACCCTCCATTTGCAGTTTTCGTCAATGCGTACTGCTATGATCTTTTGTTGATCATTTTTCATGTACTTAAATGATCGATTATTAGCAATAGAATAGTTTTTCAGCATATGCCTAAAATCATCAGGATCTTTAAAAAACTGATTCTCCCCACGGATGCAATGTCTCCATGCATCAATTGAATTTCTAAGCGGATTACCCTCGATTTCCATCGATTGATTGCCGCTTTTGGTTTAAAAAAATTTAAAAAAATGGATTACAATAGAGTGGAATCCAAATAACAATGTACATGAAAATATCATAACAATGCACTGGTTCCATACTATCTTCTCCATTATATAATACTAAGTTTTCCTACAAATAGTACCAAGTTTACCTATCACCTATACTATCCGAATAATGGTTACGTACTGTCTTCCCCATTATATGATACTATGTTTTCCCACCAACAGTACCAAATTTACCTATCACCCATACTATTCAGATGAAGGTTACGTATTATCTTCCCCATTATATGATACTATGTTTTCCCACCAACAGTACCAAATTTACCTATCACGCATACTATACGAATAACGATTACGTATTGTAAGTACCATACGTCCATACCATATTTATATTAGCATGGTACTATTACGTGCCATATTTTATACTATGTATCACAATAATTAACAACCATAAAGAAATGCATTTCAGTAGTACAGAAAAATATGGAGACCTACCAGCCATCGGTGCGAACCCTCTTTCGTCGGAAAAAAGAGGAAACCAGAGGAGAGAAAGAGAGAAGAAATAGAGAAGAAAAAGAGCAGATAGAAATGAAGAAAGAGAAGAAAGAAAGAGAAGATGAAGAGAGAGAAGATGAAGAGAGAGAAAATGAGGAGAGAGAAAATGGTGAGAGTGAAAAAGAAGAGAGAGAATATAATAAAATATATTAAATTTACATTAGGGACTGATCTTCATGTCAGACGCGTGAATAGGGACTGATTTGCTTGAAGAAACTACCTAGGGACTGATCTGTGTTTTGAGTTTTGGATTAGGGATTTATCTGTAGTTTCCCCTTTTATTAATTACCAATAAAATATGGTTTGATCTCACTTTGCATCCTTGAAATATGGTATTTTGGCCTTTTGCACCCTTAAAAAAAATTAATAGTATTTTGCACGCACGAAACACAATAAATTATTCACAGTGCTGCCTCAATTATAAATTTATAACTTAATGAAGGTAATTAATTTCATTTTTTATTGAATTGTTTATTTCAAGAGTGCAAAATAATAGATTAAAATTATTATTTTCTTCCACCATTAACATAATTCCGAGCGTAAAAAATGCGAAAAACAAAAATTACAGCAAATTACTGAAAAAACTATGTTTTCGTAAAAAAAAAAAAAAAAAAAAAAAAAAAAAAAAAATTCTCACTAAATTATTTGATTGATGATTAGTCAAAATATTTGGTTGAAATATTTTGAAGAAAATATAATTTTCAAATAACTAGATGCCGAAATAGCTTAAGGATATTTTTTTTTCTTTTGTTTTTTGTAAAATATTTAAATATTTAATATATTGATGAGATCTATTTTTATTTTTTGCACTTTGTAGTTTCTAAGGACCGATTAATGTAAAAATATGTTGATTTGTCATTTGGCATCCTAGAATTAATCACTAAAAAATATTAAATTATTATCACTAGCTAGCTTTAAAAATTCATTTTGAGGTGCATTATGTATGATTCATTGTGTTTCGGGGTGCAAAATACTATTAAAAAGACTGAGGACGTAAAATGTTAAAAAAGTATATTTTAAGGATGCAAAGTATGATTAAGATAAATTAACATACACCCTTTAAGTTGTTTCTGTTGTTACAAATTCCACATGCCCTCCGTCCTATCATACTATCATAGGATAAAAAAGTTTAAATTACAACAATCTCCCTAAAGGTAAGTGTAATTACAAAAAAAGACCGCTTCTGTTTGAGAAATTACATCCGGCCTATTGCAATGTGTAATTTTTTATATCCACCCCTTCAAAAGGGTGTTAATAAAAAAAACTATATCAATTACAGGGGGAAATGGGAATGCATTTATAAAAGAGGGAGAAGTTTTTCATAAATAAACCTTACCTCGGGAGCCGATTGCAATTATACCCCTCATTTTGTTTAGGTTACAAAATTACTAGCATATTGCAGGTAACGACGTATGACCTTCACCTAATCCTCATATATTTTATTTTAACATATATTTATATCTATTTTTCTTTCCATGAAATTTTATTTTTCATCATAAATTTTCTTTCTTTTCTTTTTTTAATATTTTTTGGCCAAAAATGAAGCTTTTAATATTGATATAAAAATGGTCTCGTCAAAACCCTTGTGCGACATAAATTTTCTTTAAGATCGATGAAAATTATGTGCAATTTTTCTTTTTTTTTATCAACGGGATTTGGTGCAACTTTCTCTCAACACGAGAGGATCAAGGATTTATGCAAGACTAACTCGTAATCCTTGTAGTCGATTTTTTTCAACACAAGGGGTTTTTATGTTGTCGATGTTGCATATTATATAAAAAAATGTCTAAGACATTATATAGACTGTGATGATATATAAATGATAAATTTATTAATGTTGATATATAAGGATATATAAATAACATGATGCAATGTAGAAATCAATAATTTCTTTTTTTTTTTTAATTTCTAAAATAACAGTGGAGATTTTAACGTTACATGGATGATATTTAAATATATATGTAAAGATATTTTATCAACAAGTGGAAAGATCTTTTAATACTTCCTCAATAATTATCAAAGTTGCATCATACTTGGAGACCAACCAACCCCCCATGGCTCGCCACGTATACACCAATTTTGGACTATTGATCTGGAAATGCAACAAAATACTAATAATTAAAAAAAAAAGAAAAAAAAAAGGAAAAAGAAAAATTGGTGGACAGTATATGTGGGTACGGAATTTATAAAAATTGATGCATTAATAATATATAAATAAAATAATATTTCTTTAAGTTTCATGATTTCATCTTATGGGAGGAAATTGCATCATGCACCTCAAAAAATTATTTTGGCATAATACAGTCCAAATTAAAAGGAAGAAAAAAAATTGCACCCTAACATTAAAAGATAAAAATGACATTTTTTTCACCATAACATTACAACTTATTTGGCGAGTTGCATGCACACCCATGTATAAAAAAAACAACTATGAATTAAGAACAAATATGCAAAATAAAGCAACGAATTTAAAAATTTATACGGAACAAAAACATAGGGTTATAAAATTTTTGGTGTGAATCGGTAAGTTTTAAAATTTCAGAAAAAGGGTATTTGAGTCTTTTTTAGGTCAAAAACTATACTTTCAGTCCCATGTACACTCGCGCGTGCAGCACACTGTGAGCTGTCAGGGGCTAATGACTTTGATTAATTTTCGTAGGGGGTCATTGCTAATGTTTTTAATGCAGGAGTTTTTCACCAATTAGAGATTGTAAAGGGATGGTTTTTATAATTATAGATAATTACATGTTAAAATAATTTGGTAATTTAAACTTTAAATAATTACGCATAAGTAATGTTACCAATTATCGAGAGTTGAGTAAGTTGATTTTTTTTTTTAATGTAATTTTTATTAAAAAAAATCATTTTTTGAATGTGAGTGCAATTCACCAACTTAATAATAAAGTGCTGGTGCAGATGTCTTAACTTAATATTTTGAGAGGGTGATCTATGTCAAATGCTCGTATTTGATGGCGCGCAATACAATATGTAATATTTTTGTATTTTTGTATTTTTTTCTTTATTATTATTTTTACAATTTACTCGAAAAACAATTATTGGCAAGTAAATTGAAGAATAAATACTGCAGTAAGTTTTAATCATGCATGTTATGCCATTATTATTAAAATCTGATAACGTCAAAAAAGCAAGTGACGCACAATAAAATTTATTCATGATGAAACAAAATAAAGTTCTAGCCTATGAAAACGCAACAAGCTGCAAACCATTTGCTGGAGCTAGCTAGTATACAATTTTGCTAACAGGCAAAAATATCAATAATGCTGTTTAAAATATTAAAAATAATCAAGATTTGATTTTTATTATTTAAAAGAAATAAAATTGGAATTTAGTGGCCCCCTTTTAGTATATATAGAGTGAGATTCCTAATACTAAAGCATGCCCACTGCACTTAAGAGTGTGATATTTTCTGCCTTTTTTTCTTAAGTGGGAGTGAGGCAGTTGAAACTTTTATTTATAAATTTAATAAATAATTTTTTTATTTTTTAAAAAGAAGAAGATGGCTTCTAATGTAGAAAAAGCTGATCTCGAAACGCCATTGATTTCGATTTCACATGAATACGATCCCAATACGAAATCGAAATTCAATAGAGATGAAATCGTGGCTGAAGCAAAGTTACAATTGTTTCTAGCAGGTCCGATGATGTTTGTGAATCTTTTGTTGTCACTTGTCCAAACTATTTCGGTTATGTTCGTCGGCCACGAAGGAGAGCTAGCTCTCTCCGGTGCATCCATGGCCACTTCGTTCGCCTCCGTTACCGGCTTCAGTCTACTGGTAAATAAATTTCCCAACCATATTATATTTTTTTCTTTTGTCGCATTATTTTATTTTATTTTATTTTTATTGCATCGATTTTTAGGTTGGAATGGCGTGCGCATTGGACACGTACTGCGGCCAATCGTACGGCGCCAAACAATACCACATGCTGGGGATCCACATGCAGAGAGCCATGCTGGTGCTCCTGCTAGTGAGTATCCCACTCGCATGCACTTGGGCCACAGCCGGAGATATTCTCCGGCTGTTGGGCCAAGATCCGGCCATTGCAGCAGAGGCCGGAGTCTACGCCCGCTACATGATCCCTTCAATCTTCCCATTCGCACTCCTCCAGTGCCAGTTCAGATTCCTACAGACTCAGAACAACGTCGTACCAATGATGCTCACCTCGGGATTCACAACTCTCCTCCACATACCTATCTGTTGGCTACTCATATGGAAATTCGGGCTCGGGAGCAAAGGGGCCGCCCTCGCCAACGGAATTTCGTACTGGACTAATGATTTGTTCTTGGCCCTTTACATCACATTGTCCCCTGCTTGTAGGCATACTTGGAAAGGCTTCTCTAAAGAAGCCCTACAAAATATTTCCAAGTTTTTGTGGCTTGCAATCCCCTCTGCTATTATGGTTTGGTAAGTATATATTATTATTATTTATTTATTTTCCTTAAACATGTTAATAATTAATATATTTGACATTTTTTTTATATTTAATCCTTGTTGTGTAGCTTGGAGATTTGGTCTTACGAGATTATGGTTATCGTATCGGGGCTTCTCCCGAATCCCACTTTGGAAACGTCAGTTCTGTCGATCAGGTTAGCTAAATCAGCGGAGCCAGCATAAGATCAGGGGTCCATAAAAAAAATAGTATTGTAGGACCCCATTAAAAAATAACTTCGAATAATTTATTTAATTGTACAAATTACTAAATTGTTTGATTTTTTGTGTTTGCTCCAGTCTAAACACAAACAGCATGATTTACATGATACCCCTTGGACTTGGCAGTGCAATAAGGTGAATATATATCCCATCATATATAACTTAATAATTTAAAAAGTATTTTCAAATGTAAATATATTGTTTATTTGATTTATTTAATATTGTTCAATCGTCTCAGTGTACGAGTTTCGAACGAGTTGGGAGGGGGGCGGCCAAAGGCGGCTCGTCTGGCGGTATACATGGCCACGTTTATGGTGGCGGTGGAAAGCGTGGTGGCGGTGGCGGTAATAATATTGGGCCGGAAAATATGGGGTTACTGCTTCAGTAGTGAAGAAAATGTGGTCTCATATGTTTCTGAAATGATGATATTAATTGCTATTACAAATTTGGCAGATGGGGTTCTCTCTGTTCTTAATGGTAATTTGCATTATATTTATACTATTATAAGATTAAATTATTTAATTTTAATTATGGTTTAATTAACTTTAAATTTTGGATTTAATATTCATTCTTGAAATTGTGCAGGCATAGCAAGAGGTTGTGGCTGGCAAAAAATTGGTGCTATTGTTAATTTGGCATCTTTTTATATAATTGGTATTCCACTTGCATTAGTGTTGGCTTTTGTGTTTCATCTTGGAGGCAAGGTATATAATTTCATAAATTATAATCATAATTTTTTTTTATATTATATATAATTATTAATTGAATTAATTATTTTTTTAATTGTTGGGTTAGGGGCTTTGGATCGGAATTATTGCCGCAGTTTTCGCTCAGACGTTTTTCCTTTCGATCATAACCCTTCGAACTAACTGGGAGAATGAGGTAAAAAAAAAAATCATATATGAATTACTTGTGTACAGTTAAACGTCTATAAATTAATACAGTCGGGACTAACAAATATCTATTAATTTATTAAAATATTAAATTACCGAACTAATAATTTAGAAGGTTTTTACTTAGTCGAGACCAGAAAAAACTATTATTTAAGCGAGATTATTAATTTATCGAGTGTTACGATATTTTTTTTTTTTTTTTTTTTTTTTTTTGGATTTATTAGGCAACGAAGGCTTCTGCTAGAATATTTGACTCAACAATCCCAGTTGTGGAATAGTGACAAAATAGATGACGAAATTGAAAGCAAGGGCTGAGGTCAGCAAATGAATTTACGTTGCTGTTTAGCCGAAGAAGACACAGCCAAGAAGAGTTTTATCAGTCATGTGAAATAAGTTTTATGTTTGTTTATAATTTATTTATTTATTTTTCTATTTGTTTGTGAGGTTTATGTGTTTAATAAATATGCTGTCCCACCACAATCTAATTGTGCGAGTAGGGACGGATATTGTAACAAAGTTTTTGGTTTTTGTCGATTTCGATTCAAAAAGTTCCGATTACGAAGTAATAAGAAAGTTCTGATTTCCGAATTGAATAATTAACCAAGAAAATAGAAAATTAGAACGGAAAAACTTGTTCCAAAAATCGAGTTTTTTTGTATTATAGTTACATTGTTTTATATTATTTTTTGCTTAATCCAACTTTGCACCTTTGAAATATTGATTTTTATCACATTGCACCCTATAAAATAATTAATAGCACTTTGCAACCTCGAAACACAATAAATCATTCACAATGCACCATGAATGAAGTTTTTAAGCTAATGAAGCTCATTTCATATAGGGTAAACAATTACACCCACACCCCTGAGGTATGCTTAAATAAATTTAAGATCCCTGTGGTATAGATAATTACACTCACGCCTCCTGAAACATAGTTAGAAATTCTAATAGGAAAATGCATTGGATACGTTATTCCGATAGAGTTCTAACGGACTATTACTTTTAGCTAGTGGTGGAGACAACATAGAGTTATGGGGTGTCATGACTCCATCAACATTTCTTAAATCAATCATAATTATTTGTTGTCTCCACCACTTACTGAAATTAATGGTTCATTAGAATCTTATCGAAATAACGTATACAATGCATTATCTCATTAGAGTTTCTAACTATGTTTCAGGGGATGAGTGTAATTATCAATACCACAAAGAACTTAAAGTTCTTTTAACATATCTTAGAGTGTGGGTATAATTTATCCTTCAATATATTTAGTGTATTTTTTGGGGTGCCAAAATGTGATTTCATTGTTTCTATATTCCTCAATCTTTTAAGTCAATTTCAAACTACAAAGTGGAAATATAAAATACATATCATTATCATATTTTAAAATATATGTTTTTTAACCAAAAAGTATTTTGCAAGACAATTTTTTTTTTTTTTTGTGGAAATATAAAATACATATCATTATCATATTTTAAAATATATTTTTTTTAATCAAAAAGTATTTTGCAAGAAAAAATATTTTACAAAAAAGAGAAAAAAAATCTTTCACCTATTTTCTTGTCAAGTTATTCAAAAATTATATTTTTCTTCTCAAGATTTCTACTAAATATTTTGACCAATCACAATAAAAGATCCACAAATCCAATAAATATAGTGAAAAGAATTATTATTTTTTTCTGTTCTTTTGGTACTTAGCGTTTTTTTCGATCAATTAGGTTGAGGTTAGACGAAAATATCAATTTAATTTGTTATCTTGCACCATGAAAAATAACATTCTGCCCTCATTAATTTTGAAATTTTCACTTCAGATAGTGCATCGTGAATGATTTAATGTTTAAGGGTGCAAAATAATATTAATTATTTTTAGGGTGCAAAATACAAAATCCTCCATTTCAAGGGTGCAAAGTGAATATTTTCTTTTGTAAAATAGTTCCGGTTTCTTGGGAGCCGAAAATTGAACGGTGAAGAGTGTACCCAGTCAGAATCAGAAACACAAACATACGACATCATATTGCCGACATCTATTATATATTTTCTTACGTCACCATGCAAAATAATTGTTTGGAGTTAATTGCAAAACTACCCCTTATGTTATTTTTAAATTGCTAAAAAGTCCTCACATTATTTTTATCAGTGTAAAAATGTTGTGTTTATACTTTATAACCTCACAAGTATCTAATTTATTATTTTTAGTAGAATTATGCTAATAAAATAATACAATAAAACATTTAATAATTATGACATCATAATTATTAATTATTTTTCTATGCCACCACTTGTCGACTGAGCTGTCTCGTCATAAGGTGATTTAATGAAATACTGTACAATGAAAAAGATAGGCGGATTCAACGGTGCACAAATATTCAAAGAACTCATAAAGCGTGATTATTAAAATTACTTTTATTTTTATTTTTAAAATAATTATATATTAATTAATGTGGTCACAATAATTGCAGCTAGCAGCCCCACTAATTAATTACGAAATGAATATGCCCAGATATGGCTAGTTGATTCTGCTAGTGGTTTATATAAAATAATAGAAAAACAATTGGACGGTCTAAATTAGTCTTCCACTACCAAACAAAATAACTAGTAACACTGCAACAGAGTAGGATATTTAAAGACAATAAAATTAATTATCAGATATTTTGATGCTCCATATTTGATATTTTTTTTTTACTCAAAATGAGTTATAAAAAAAATAAAAAAATCAATTAATCTTATTTCGAGTTTCAACACTTAAATGAATATTTAATAACTTTCGACTTGTGTTGCTTTAAATAAAGGGACAATTTGTTAAACATGACAGATTCCTTGTAATTTGTTAAAAGTACTTTGTCAATGTTTGGAAGCGTTTTGGATCTTATTTTAATTTCATTTTGAGGAAATATGTTTTGGGGAAATAATTTGAGAATGAAAGTAATGTTTTTTTGTATTTTGGAAGGAGACAAAATACACTGTAGCAGTCAAATCATGTATAAATGTTTTAGAAAAATGTATTTTTGAAGAAAAAAATTGAAAGATGAAGTGATGTTTATTTGTTTTTTAGTGAAGACATTTTTTACTGTAGCAGTCAAATCATTTTACTGTAGCAGTCACATCATGTCTGAAGGAGAGATAAACTTTTGAAATTGTTTTGAGAAAATGATTTGAAAAGTGTAATAAATCTCATTTTGTTTTGGGAAAACAAAGAAAACAAAATGGATATGGTTCCAAACATTGCCTTTGTTTTTCACGTCTCGCGTCTATCCGAACTGTTTTTACGTTAAATTATGTCTAACCCCACTACAATTCAGTCAAATATGCTTCATCCACGCTCTCCGATGATGCCGTCATCGAAACTTTGCCACACAAACACACCCCTACACACCTACATGCACGCATGCACAACCACACGTACACACATATGGTTTTGCTTACGTTACTCATTCATTTTTGTTGCAATCTAATGATCATGGAAACAAAAAACGAAAAATATGAAAAATTGTTTTTGCGATGGTGATGGTAATTACTAGTAGAAATTTTGCTTATTACTATGATTTTTTTGCTACAGTAAAAAAACGTATTAAAATGTACTTTTACTATGAAACAATTTTGAAGTCGTACTAAATACTAGGATTTACCGTAGCAAAAAAGTATTTGGTACGGAAATTTACAGTAGCAAAGCTTTTGTCACGCCCGTATATGCTACGGGGCAAATGCATAGCAAAAGCTTTTTTAGTACGAATTTGGTACATTTTGCTATGGTTAATGATCGTAGCAAAAGGCCATTTTTCTACTAGTGAATGTTTGTGATGATATACACACCAGATATTTAAGTTTTTTTCTTCAGCTTATTTTAACTACGTTGTAACTAAGCTACGCAAATAAACTTCTAATTATTTGTCTAACTTTATGAAAATTACGTGAAATAAATATTTTTTTGCTAAACTTTTGCTCGTTTAATTTTTAACTAAATTTTGTAAATAAATTTTTTTAGTTGTTTGTGTAAATTGTGTATGTGATATAGGATCCATCTATTTTTATTTTAGTTTTCTCTTTAATATATTTTAATTAAGTTGTTGTTTATAAATATAAATAAATTGTTGTTTATTAATATAATTAAGTTATGCAAATCTCCACTTCATCATTACTGTTATTTTTCCTAAATAATTCCATTGCAGAGACTCTAGATTATCGTCAAATTCAAAACGAGAAAGCGCACAAAGATTTTTAGCAAAAAAAAAAAAAAAAAATCTTCCATCATTGAAGCCGTAGAGAATATATTTAAGGGACGTCTACCTAATTTTTCCTTAAATCAATTGTAAAGGTAGATGTTTTTCTATCAACAACGACTAGCATTATTATTTTACGAACTTCATAATTACATGATATTTATTTTAATAATGACCACTTCACAATCATGTGGGATAATGAATTTTTAGATTGATTTGATTACATAAATTATTTATTAGTTTCTATTTAGCTGAAAAATCATATCTTAATTTCTTTTTAGCTTTGCGCCATCTTTCATTGGTTTACTGAAATTAAAATGGAGGTGCAATAATGAGTATGTGGGTAGAGATGCGTATGTTAGAACCAACCCCTATTAATAATTATAACTAAATAAATTAAAAAAAATAAACTACGAAGTCACTAACTTCATAGTAAAATTATATGAATATTTGTTTTTTTCCTAATTTTTTGCTCGTTAATATAACTGAGCTCTAAATAAATTTTCTAAGTTGTCTATGTAAGTTGTGGGATACATCTATTTTTTTTCTAGTTTCTTTTTCCAGTTTATTTTAACTAAGTTTTTGCTTATTAATACAACTAAGTTGTTACAATTTACACTGTGCAAATCTCCGCGTCACCATTAATACTAGTTTAACTAAGCAATTCCGTTAGAAATACTCTTGATTTAGTGTCAGATCCAAAGCGAGAAAGCTCACAAAAGCTTTTAGCAAAGAAGCTAAATTCTTACAATCTTAAAGCTATATAAAATATTTTTTTAGATGTTTCGACCTAATTTTTCTTTAAATTAATTGTAAAGGTAGATTTTTTTTTATTATTATTGACAATGACTATCACTATTTTTTTAAGAACTTCATAATTACATGATATTTATTTTATTAATGACCACTTCACAATCATGTGGGATAATGAATTTTTAGATTGATTTGATTACATAAATTATTTATTAGTTTCTATTTAGATGAAAAATCATATCTTAATTTCTTTTTAGCTTTGCGCCATCTTTCACTGGTTTACTGAAATTAAAATGAAGGTGCAATAATGAATATGTGGGTAGATGTGTATGTTAGAACTAACCCCTATTAGTACTGCAATTTTCTCACCGTGCGATGCACGAGATTTCAATAAGGAAAAAAAATTAAACATATAATAATTAAATTGAATTAAATAAATCCACATCGGCGTGTATGAGAGAGAGAGAGTAAAAATAATACAATAATTTCGCTAGTGAATTTGCAAATCTGATTTGCTATGAAGATCATTAGAGAAAAAAGCTGCAAAATAAGAGATGAAAAAATAATAATAATTAATATTAAAAAATTATAAAGATGCCATTAGAATTTCTTAGGTTGCCCTAGCGTTTCTTACTTTTATATATAAGATAACTAAATAAAGTTAAAAGAAATAAATGAATAAAAATTAAAATTGAACGGCCGAAATAAGTCTTGCACTGGCATACAAATTAATAATAATAATAAATAAATAAATAGAAAAGAAAAAAAGATATTTATTGATAGCAATAGATCGTCATTCTTTTTTTGTCGTTGTTTTATGAAATGTTGGATGCATATGAATATGATTATTCTTCTCTTCATTAATTAATATACCAACAAAAGAGAATATAATGTGCATCATCACATGAATAAGACCTTATCCATAAATTAATTTATTTATTTATTTAGATAAGTCGCACCTACTACCATTGAGATTAACATTAATTAATAATTATAACTAAACAACATCATCTTTGGAATAATTACACAAAATGTCCTTGAAATTTGATTACAGTTATAAATTCAACATAAATTTAATTTGTTTGTAAATTGCACTACATCCCTCTAAGTTAGGTCTCATTACATGTAGGCCCCTTTCGAGTTCGAAACGTTACTCAAACCTCCATTAAGTTTAAACATATCGACAGTTAATCATATTTAAAAAAATTATGTGTATATATGAGACTTGATAAATACAAGACACATTTTTGTAAAAGTAGGAGATTTTATTTAAAAATTAAATCCAAAACCACCCCAGCTTTTTCTTTCAAACATTTATCTTGCAAGAATATCGCATTATTAATCGTTAAAACACGAGTTTATCAAATTTTGTGCCTAACTCAGATTAGTGTTTGTCGCAGGTATTTATTTTTCTAGATCTGTGAAGCTTTCTCATATCGAAATGTTCCACCATTTTTTGCGCTTTTAATCCATAAAAACCACCCATATTAAAAACTATTTACTCCAAGTAGAAACTTCAAATTTTCAATTTAAAGACAAACCAATATTGGACAATTTTTTGAGTTTAGATATATATATATATATATATATATATATATATATATATATATATATATATATATATATATATATAATTTTATTATTATTATTGTTATTATTATACCAAAGAGGTAAAGTTAAATATAATTTAAAGGGTTAAAAACAGCTTACCCCTAAAGTATACCCTCTATAACACTTACCCCTCAAGTTCAATTTAATTTGTGTTCAAAATTCTAATACCTTAAAAAAAATTATTTAAAAGAATAATTAAATTATACAACTAAAAATATATGTTGAAAAATGCAATATTTTATAAGTTAAAAATATTATCTTGTCTTGGGTATATATTTAATAAATAACATCTAAGTGTTATTTGGACCAATTAATCGAATATATTCATATCGATAAATTTTAAGAAATCAATACATAACTAATAGTAATCTTAAGTATTTAAAGTTTATTTTAGTTCATTAATTTCTTAAAATATATTTTCATTTCATTATTATACAATTATATTACTTTTTATTTTTTCCAATAATTTAATTTTAGTTACTTTTTTCTTTTTTTTATGGTCCAATAATTATTAGATTGTTATGTTTACTATGTTTTAAATTTTAAAATATAAAATAATTGATGTTGAGGGGGTAAGTGTTACAAATGATACTTTAAGGGGTAAGTGTTATATAGACTATACTTCATAGGAGCAAAGTGTATTTAACCATAATTTAAATTATAAAGGAATGTGTTAAATTCAAGATGAACAAACAATCGAGTAAAACCCATGGGCCTTAGCTCGATACTGAGTGGTCCAGCTGCGTTGACTGATGATAAACATTTGGGCCGGCCCAAATGTGTTTAGATAATTTAGATAATTAAAATCTCAAAATTTATTCTCTCATGGAATTGTTAAATTTATTAAGTTTTTTAAACTAAAAAATTATGGGCTATTAGTGACAACCCCCTCTCGCATTGTTTTAATAAGGATGGGTCCAACTTCTTTTCTTTTATTAGTGAGAAATCCATTTTTTTTATTCTCAAATTTTACCCTCCCACTATTCACTATCCATTATCCACTAGTTTGATGTATTTTTTTATTTTTTATATTTTAATTTTAATTTTCGTTTTTTTATTTATTTCTTCTTTAATAAATAATATTTTTTTTAAAAAAAAGTTTATTTTTTTATTTTTTTTTAATATTTTTCTTCAAATATTCCTTTTCTATATTATTTTAGTTTTCAGTTAAAACAACTATATACCAATAAAACGACTATTATTAAAACAATTGGTCGTAAAACAATGATACATCAGTTTCACAATTTATTAAATTAATTATATATAATATTATTTCCATTGTAAGATTAACTAATTGTTTAATCAAAACATCTCCAAAACAACTATTTGTTAAATCAACTATTTATTCAAACCAACTAAAAAGTAATGAAAACAATAATATTGTTGTGCAAAACAAGTATATTGCTATACGAAAACAACTATGTTGAATCAACTACAAATTATTGAAATCCACAAAAGCAAAAGCAAAAAAACACACCAAAATTCCAACAAAAACGATTATTATTGAAACCAACTACAACCGTAACGAAAACAACTATATATTTTTGAGTAACACGAACACAATTTCAACAAACGAGCCTCCCAATCAATACCTCCTCCTCGAGGTCAATCTATTCCATTACAGCGGTGGTGGAGGCGGTCTTCTAACGAGGATTCCAGGAATGCTTTCAAAAATCGAAAGAACAAAAAAAAAAAAATACCAGCAGATCTGCTCATGCCTCAGAAAGGAAGGGGGGAGACCGGAGGGCCGCCGTCCGCCCTAGATTCGGCGGTTGCGCCTTGTCGTTGTCGAGATCTGGAGCCGGCTTCGTCCTCTCCTTGCCCCACATCCGTCGCATTCCCAATTCGAGAAAGAAGAGAAAGGGGTCTTCCTCGTCGTTGTTGAGATGTAGCGCCGCCTTCGTCACCTTCACCGCCGTCGCCATCGCAGCCGATACTACTGAGTTTTGGTTCCAGAAAAGAAGAGAAGAGGTGATGGGGATTTGAGAACGACGGTTTGTGGGGATTTGGAACGGCGGTTTGTTGCAGGCAATATGGCTAATTGGGCCAACCCAATGGGCCTCCAAGCCAGCTGCGCGCGCGCACACCGAGATAATTAAAAAAAAAAGCGGCTGGCGCGTGCACTGTACGCGCGAGGGCAGCCGTGAATTCGGAAACGGGCGCCTCGGATAGCGCGCGAGAAAGAAAAAAAGAAAAAAAAAAAAAAAAAAAAAAGAGGAAAAGGGAGGCTGACAGCGCGCGTGGGGCGCCGCGCGTCTTGGCAAGCGCGCGCCTCGGCTGCCGCGCGAGTAGAATTAAAAAAAAAAAAAAAAAAAAAAAAAAAAGAAAAAGGAAAAAGGAGGCTGCCAGCGCGCGTGGGGCGCCGCGCGTCGTGGCAAGCGCGCGCCTCGGCTTCCGCGCGAAGAAAAAAAAAAACAAAAAAAAAAAAAAAAAAAAAAGGACAGCAGCACGTGGGTGACTGCCATCCATCACATCATGCTCTTCCATGCATGATGTCATGCATCACCTACCAACACAGCGCGCGGCCCCTTTTTTCATTTATCTCTCCCCAAATTGTGTGTAGATTCTGACTCGCTTCACCAAATCGCACGAAAATTTCAAAGCGATTCACCAAATTGCGCAAGCTCTCCAACGCAACTAGCCAATATTAATTCACGCGCGCTTTCAAACGGATAAATAAAAAATATTATTTTCCCACACCACGCCAACAATTATTGGTACACCACGACACCGATATACTCTCGACACAATCCGGTATCCTTTTCGACTTGGCTCCCACATCATCTCGAGAGTGGGGGGCTTGCGAGATAACTCCCACGAGGAGACCACTCGCTCCATCCTTCGACCCGCAGCGAGAAAACTCCCACGAGGAGACAACTCGCTCGGTCCTACGAACCCACAGCGAGATAACTCCTACGAGGAGACCACTCGCTTCATCCTATGACCCGCAGCGAGATTACTCCCACGAGGAGACCACTCGCTCCATCCTACGACCCGCAGCGAGGAAACTCCCACGAGGAGCCAACTCGCTCGATCCTACGAACCCACAGCGAGATAACTCCTACGAGGAGACCACTCGCTCCATCCTACGACCCGCAGCGAGGAAACTCCCACGAGGAGCCAACTCGCTCGGTCCTACGAACCCACAACGAGATAACTCCTACGAGGAGACCACTCGCTCCATCCTATGACCCGCAGCGAGATTACTCCCACGAGGAGCCAACTCGTTCGGTACTACAACCTACAACGAGATAACTCCCACGAGGAGACAACTCGCTCGGTACCCCAACCCGCAGCGGGACAACTCCCATGAGGAGACAACTCGCCTGAAATTCACCATATAATCGCAAGCTCAAGTTAGCACGATTACAACCTTAGAAGCACTTAGAGATATTATGAGAATCTATATAGCCTGGCCAGCTTGATTACTCAAATTTATCTACTTGTTTTCGATGGGTCATTCATTAAAACGTGGCCACGGTCCAAACATACTTAAGACCCACGAGGTCTAACAAGGGGCACGACCCCCATATAAAAAAAATCTTGAGAGCCTGATCCCCTCCTCAAGTACATCACGCAGAAGGCTATATGTAAACACATACAAGCAACGCGTCAAAACATTGAAAATGTCGAAAAATAACAACTCCCACGAGGAGAATACTAGCTCCGTGCTACTACATTATCGTGAGACAACTTTCACGAAGACGTAACTCGATCAACTCGATTACCCCAGAGACAACTCCCACGAGGAGATTACTTGATCCGTGCTACTACATTATCGCGAGACAACTCCCACGAGGAGATAACTCGATCAACACTATTACCCCGCGACAAGACAACTCCCACGAGGAGATAAATCGCTACTACATCGTCGCGGGACAAAACCGACGACTCAATTAACTTATATCGCGGCAACTTTGTCGCGCTATGCGCCAAAGCGCATTCACACCCCTCCGACACACGCTCCAACGCGTTTTCGCATACCATTAGGCCATACGCCAACGATCGACTTCTACAATTTTTACTCTCGACACGATCTGAGACCCATCACAACATGGCCCCCACATCGACTCGAGAGTGGGGGGCTTAATGATATGCCTAATTGGGCCAACCCAATGGGCCTACAATTTCTTTACCTACTGGGCTACGAGCCCAATATCGAAGACCAATATCACCGAGGCCCAAATACCTTCAAGTAAGGCTTGGGCCCAACAAAGCAAACCCAACCAAATAAACGACATATAAATAGAGGTTTTACTCATTTTATTAAGGTACGTCCTATTAACTGAGCAATACTACTACTGTATTCTCTGGACTATTTTCTATGATCAGCACGTCTGACTGAGCGTCGGAGGGGTTTCCGCCGATCAACCCCCGGCGTAGTTCACGTGTGCTCATTTTGCAGGTACCTCAGTATCATTGTCAAGCTACTGATCTGCTTTGCTCTCCCAGCTTATTTTCTAACATACCCCAAGGTGATCTAAA
>NW_012192950.1:353455-391672 GCF_000504015.1 Erythranthe guttata
TATATATATATATATATATATATATATATATATATATATATATATATATGGCCCTCCCATATTGACATTCTCAACGACCAAATTTATGTCATTTCAAGGTCCAAAAGTATATATTGACTGATCTGAAACACATATATCCATCCCATTGGTGTGGTAGAACAATTAATCAGATATGACTTTCATATATTCTCTTCTATTTTATTTTTATTTTTATTTTATTTTATTTTCTAGTATGTGCATTGAAAAAGCAAGAACGAGTCCAAAATCAGTAGTTAAACGTGCCCGAATTATTCATGTTATTTGTTTCAGGGAAAATAATATATATATATACATACATATATATATATATATATATATATATATATATATTCATGTTAATTTACTGTTTCAAAGTACAACCGTTCAATTAGTAGGGTGGTTAATTAGATTCCATAAATATAGTCTACGGATGGTTTGTTTGCTTTGGTGAAACATCAGTCAGCTGTCTTAATTAGTACAAGTATGAAGTAACATCTATGATTAGGATAACTAATGTTGAAAATGAACTGGGAAGCGGATGGTGTAGCACTGTTAGAGAATTATCAGGCAATTGTTGCAACAAACTAACTATTACGACAAGCCAATTGTCGAGACATGTAACTCATAGAACCATGCAAACATTAATTATGTTTGTATGATGAACATCAACAAATTACAAGATAGAGAACGCAGAAATTAACGTAGTTCGTCCAAGAACAAGGCTCACATCCACTAGAAAAGGGTTCACCATATTTATTAGTCAAACACCAATAATATTCGAGAATTACAAACAACAAAAGATTTCTCGTACACTATCTCCTTTCAAGTGTATCTTTATTTTGTTCTACAATTCTCTCTCTCTCTCTCTCTCTCTCTCTCTCTTGATCTAACGTCTCTTGATTATCTCACGATCTCGATCCCTTTTTCGAGCTTTGCATGCTCTCGCTCTTGTCGCTCTTGTTTTCTCGTCCCACCTAATTCATTTGTCTCGGATCCCTTTTTATAAGCAAATGAACCTCCTATTTTGTGCCCAAAGAATGACTCTTTGTTTGACAATGAAGTTTCCTTCGATGGCCGACTCCTAGACGAATTAGGATACCAATTGATTCCAATTAATTATTGTTGACTTGGCAGACACCAACAAACACGGACCATTACATCAATAGCTACTATATATTTTGTGTTATGTTTATTGCTGAAAATTATACTAGCTAGTTGAAGGGATGTTAATTAGCAACTAATAAATATTTAAAGATTTTCTTAATACCCCAACGAGGTTTTAATCCAAATTTTATGTAATTAGGCTAAACTTAAAGGATAAATTCCGAATTACCCAACATATTAACCATTACTTTTAGCCCTATAATTATGTTCGGACTCTGAAAGTGTTCAAGTCTGTTTAGTTGTCAGGATAAGATTAGCCAAGATAATATAAAATAATCTAATTAGAATCTCGTTATTTTATCGGATTCCGGGACATTCAATAAAAAAAACTCCCTAAAAAAATAAGATAAATCATGATAACACAATATTTATGGATCGATCCGACAAATAATTGAGAATGTCAAACATCAAACAAAGTCCTATTATTTAATTAATCATAGCTAATTTCCGTAACCAAACGAGGACTAAGAGAATAAAGTCGTATGTAGTGTAATTAGAGCAATTTTGACTTAAATTTGATGACGAGCAGTTGAATATTTTCTATATATATTATATATACAACAAAATCTATACATACATATATCGATCTGTCTATCATCTCTGCTCCATTTTCTATTCCATTTCAATCTTCATAATAAGTGGAGTTGGAAGTACACCAATAATGATATCCTTTTCAATTTAATTTCCATGGCCATGCATGCATATTTAAACTAAATACAATTAATTAATTGTGTCCTCACTACATAAGAATATTTGTCAATCATTAGTTTAAGAGACATTGTACTTTTAATATTAAATAGGGAAAAAAAAACATTGAACATATTTTTATGAATTAAATATCCATAGAAACAATGGGCAAGGTTTCGGGTTTTCGATTTCGGATTTCAGTTCAGTTGAAAATGGAATTCATGGAGCAATTGGGGGCCCCACCATTTCTCTAAAGTATAGTAGTATTTTACATATTAATATTTATTATTTTTCAAGTATTGATAAAATTAAATATACTAGTAAAAACCTCACTACAACCTAGCTTAAAAAAAGGAAAAAGAAAATTAAAAAAATTGCAGTTCTAATTAAGAGCCCCACTCTTCCAACGGGAGGAGTTGACAAAGATACACTAGCACAATCATGTACCTGCAACAAATTAAAATTATGGGGAAATTAGTGATACACCCCTACTTTTGAAAATATATATGAGGAGACCCAATGAATATTTCTACTCTAGTCAAAAACCCAAAATTCTGATCTTAATTAGTGAGACCCCCCTGAACAACTTGAAGTACCTGTTTTACCCTTTTAATTTTAATTCAATATATACCCTAATCTTATCTCTTCTCACTCACACGGTTTCAACCACACCGCCATTCTCACCCTCTCTCTTCATCTCTCCCTCTTTCTTACTCTGTCTCGCTGCTCCCCACCGTCTCACCGTCTTGCGCCGCCCGCCGCCACTACTCCCCCACTGCTCCCCCACCATCTTGCGCGGCCTGTCGTTTAATCTCTCCCCCTCTCTCTTCATATCTCCCTCTCTCTGATTCTCCCTCGCCAGATCTGGTGCCGACAGATCTAGGCGACCCATCGGTCTCTTGTTGGTGTACATATATCATCCTCCTTCTCCGGAGCCTCCACCACCGCCCCCGGCGGGGTTCCGTTGTTGCCGCCGTCGAGATCGCTCCTGCCGTCCTCGTCACGGTTGCTCTTCTGGCCGCTGATGTTGAGGGTGCCGCTGGTCTCGATTTGCTCGTCGTTTGAGTTGTGGATCTGGTGATGGTGGAATTACCCAAATTCAGTCAGGTAATTTGACGAGCATCTCTTTTTTTTTTTTTTTTTTTTTGTAATTTTGGGATTTTGATTGAATGATTGTGTGGTTATTTCCCAGATTTTACTGTTTATTCTGACATTAGGTGTTGATGCTTGATTTGATGCAAAGTTTGTTGCCTTTGACTTGCAATTAATTATTGTATATGTTATGGGTATCCAACTGAGAATTTTTCCTTTATATTCCTATAAGGCTGATTTTAATATTAGTAAGTTACATTTTGAAAATGGTGATATATTGTCCGACTTTGATGTCTTCTTGGTGAAATTACATTCAGGTATTGAAAAGACTGGCTCACCGTAGAGTAATGTACCATTCTTACTCGGTTCAAGTTCATGGCTATATATGTTCATCCACAAATGATGACAGTGGTTCATTTACTCTAGTACATGGTGTAAGTTTCTCTTTCTCAAAAAGTCAATCTAGAGGGGTGCTGCCGTTTTCATTTATTCTATTAGTTAATGTGCTAATGATTTCATATTTCCAATATGATTGAAGGTCTGAATTATTTTTATGTTCAGTATCATGGCAATTCTTCTTTGAGACATTGGCTTCAACAAGCAGATTGGCTACCAACTCTAGAAGCTACTCTCGTGTTGGATGAGGAGTATGTCAGGCGAGTCGGTGATGATACAGTGGGAGGACCGGCAGTTTCTCGAGAATTACGTCTTATTCGAAACTTGGCTGTACTTGTTTCAGTGTAGGAGAGATTTGCGTTATCAAGTCATAAATAGTCACACGTGGTCATATACATATAGTCATATTTAGTCACGTGTAGTCATATACATGTAGTCATATATAGTCACGCGTAGTCATATACATGTAGTCATATATAGTCACGTGTAGTCATATACATGTAGTCATATATAGTCATGTGTAGTCATATACATGTAGTCATATATAGTCACGTGTAGTCATATATAGTCACGTGTAGTCATATACATGTAGTCATATATAGTCATGTGTAGTCATATACATGTAGTCATATATAGTCATGTGTAGTCATGTACATGTAGTCATATATAGTTACGTGTAGTAACTCGTAGTAATATATTGTTATATATAAGCTATATAAGTTATGTGTTTTTTCTGATGTATAGTGATGTTGATGATTGTGTTTTTCCAATTTTTTGTTGGGTATTAATTGATTTATAATATCAAGATTAAATTGTGAATTTTTGTTTTTGGTGTAGATGAAGTTTTTTTTTATATAATCATATGTAATATATATACCATAGTCATGTGTAGTCAATTTCAATACAGTAAATTTATCAAAATATTGAAACAAAATTAAAAATTAAAAATTAAAAAAAATTAAAAAAATTACAAAATTAAAAAATTAAAAAATTAAAAATATTAAAAAATAAAAAAAATTAAAAAAATTAAAAATTTTAAAAATTTTAAAAAATTAAAAAAATTTAAAAAATTAAAAAATTAAAAAAATTAAAAATTACAAAAATTAAACAATTTTAAAAAATTAAAAAAATTAAAAAATTAAAAATACAACAGAGCTATATATAAAAAATAATAATAAAATAAACATTTATAATTTTTTATTAAAAAAATCTGATAATATGATAAATGCAGGTCTAAATGTTAATTGCAGTTGATCATAATGCTGAATGCAGTTACTAAAAATACTGAATGCAGTTGGGCAAAAAATAGATATAAGGGCACAATAGTACTTTTGCCTCCCCAGGGGGTTATCTCAAAGGAAGAATTTTAGGGGTGGACCTATCCCTATATATTTTCCATATTAAGGGTGTATATCAAATGGACCCTAAAATTATATTATTATTATTATTATTATTATTATTATTATTTGAAGCAGACCCTAATGACTTTTTAGTGTTCAATTAATCAAAGATTAATTAATATAATAATGGAGGTTTCATTTATCTAAAATCCACTTTTTGTAAAATAATCCATAAAGGAAGGTCACAAAACGACGTAGTTGCTTATGCTAGAGCACTAATCCCAGAAAACTAACAAGATAGCTTTTGCCAAAAGTCAACCCCCTTCTTTTAACAAATCCATCTCTTCATTGGCATCCAAGAAACTGACTTTGCCCCTTATCACCTAAAATTGGAAATAATAATTCTCATAATTTCTATTTTATTCAACAATATTTTTTTGCAAAAAAATATTCATAAGGTTTTATTTGGATTCATAATGTCATACAGTGTGAAATACAAGCCGGTAAAGAAAAGAAAATTATTAAATTCAACGCCGTTGACCTGCGATCAACGACGATGGCAGTCAAAATTGGTTAATAAATGAAATTGAGATTAAATTAGAGTTTGAGTAATGAAATTGGAGTAAATAAGAATTTGACAGTTCGGTTATGAATTTATAGGCAAAGGAGAATTTTGTCTATCATTTTAGTTACATTTGTTCCTTTATCCAAGAAAAAAGTATTGCATGGTCTAATCATTGATTCGAAAATTTCTACAATAAATTGGGTTGGTCGCTAGTATAGTTTCCTATCCACGATTCTGCTATTTACTGGAATCATTTTACTGGCATACGATAGTATGAAAATCCCTTGGGTAGAAAGTTTTTAATCCTTATGTAGAACATGATCGTGCATGTTTGTCAATGCGTATTCATATCCTATCATTGTAATTCCTTTTTTCATGAGCGTTTTTGTGAATGCACTTTTGCACGAGTATTTTTGTGCATGGTTTTGAACGTGTATTGTTATGCATGTTTTTGTGTGTGACTGTTTTTGTGCATCTTTGTCGATGCGTATTCATGTCATATTATTGTAGTTCCTATTTTCATGACCGTTTTTGCGAATGCACTTTTGCACGAATATTTTTGTACATGGTTTTGAACGTGTGTTTTTGTGCATGTTTTTTTTATGTGAGTGTTTTTGTGCATCTTTACCGATGCGTATTCATTTCCTAGTACTGTAGTGTAGTTCGTGTTTTCACCATCGTTTTTGTGAATGCAGTTGTGCGAAGTTTTTTGTCGAGACTTATTTGTTAATAACTAACTCTATAGATAATTGCCCCTTTCTTTAGACAAAAAAGAACAATTAAAAACAAAAAATAAAATTAATGTAAAAACAAAAAATAAAATAAAATTAATGTAATTAGATAATTGCTAAAAACATAGGAAAACTAATGTAATCAAGTCATAATTCAATATTGCATATATTTCAAACCTAAAAACAAAAAATAAAATAAAAAATAAAAAATTAAACAAAACTCAGAAACTAGCATGCATGATATCCCTTTGTTTGCAAGAACCTCTGTTTGATCTTGATAAGCCTGACCACAGCATCCTTCATGTTAATCCTGTCTTGAGGTGCTTTCTTTGAGCAATCAAGGGATAATTCTATCACAGAGGATAAGCATGTAATAATATTATGGTGACTGTTTATTTTTAATAATAATAATCCATTTTCCTCCTCCTGAAAAAGATTGGCATCAATAACCTCTATCAAAGAGTTGGTATTATAAGCTGCTTTCACCCAGTGCCTCAGGCTTCGATTTTCTCCGAATAATTCGTCCGTTGGCTTTCGCCGTGTCAGTACTTCCATCAACATAATTCCGTAACTGTAAACATCCCCTTTTGTGGATACCGTGCCATCCGAACCGTACTCTATACAAAGACATCATCACCACCAAAATAAACTATTATTAGGGTTTCGTTTCGGTCGAAAAAATAATTGAAATCCACCATAGCGACTCAAAAGAAGAGTTTATTGTGTTTATTACTTATGTGTTACATCGAATTGTTAAAAAACTCCATGTGTTGTAAATATTAGCAAAAAAAACCTTATAGTGTTTTTTTTAGCTTATAATCCCCTTAAAAGTGAGTTTTTAGGGGGTAGTTTGCTAAAAAAAAATCATGGGTGGTTTTAACAATTAGAGAAATACAAGGATGCCAAACGCAATAAACCTAAAAACGCCTCCATATTATTTTTATTAGCATAAAACCCCCCAATGTTACAATTTTGTTTTGATCATTTTCTCTTAATCCATTATGCTAGTTGACCAACAGAAATACAATACAAATACCCTTCAAATTAAAAAATAAACAAATAAAAACCTCCAAAAGATATTTCATTTTATTGCTCAAAAGGGTATTTGTGTCATTTTAACCTACAAAATCGCAGAAAGAGTCGTAAATTTCGCGAAGGAATCACACAATAAGCTCCAACTGGTCTCTGTTTGCTTTTGACTTTTGAGTTCCGATTTCATAAATATGGGAATTTTTTTAACAATTAGAATGTACACAGACATGTCGAACGCAAAATAAATAAAAGGGATTATGAAATTAATTAGCTCGATAATCACGGTATATACCTGGAGCAATGTAGCCGATAGTTCCGAGAGTTTTCGTTTTCGCATCCGACTTATTTTCCGCTAATATCTTCGAAATGCCGAAATCGCTGACACAAGCGACCATGTCAGCATCGAGTAGAACGTTACCAGGCTTCAGATCACAATGAACCACCGGAAACTCACATCCGTGGTGAAGATATTCGACCGCCATTGCCACATCAATCATAACATCTATCCTTCGTTTGAGATCCATGACAACATAATCCTGTCTACTGTACAACCAACTCTCGAGACTTCCGTTACACATGTATGCGAGAACAATGGCTCTGATGGAGTCATTGTTAGAGCAGCATGTGATCACCGTAACAAGATTCCTATGCCTCAACTGTTTCAACGCTTCGCATTCCGCGTCGAATCTCTTCTTCTGCGCTTCTTTGTTGTCCTTGAAGTCGAGAACTTTTATTGCAACCTTTGTCGAATCGGACAAAGTTCCCATGAATACGGAACCGGAACCCCCCACTCCGAGTAGATTGGCTTCGCTAAAGCCATCCGTGGCTCGCAGAATCTCGCGGTAGGATATCTTTTTCCAAGCCGCAATTCGAAACGTTGGCTCGGGATTTTCCAATTTCACCCTTCTACGCCTACGCAGCAGCATCCAGATTGACAACAACGAGATAATTATTACAAATGCAACCGAGGCCGTCAATGGAATGATAATCTTGAGAATATTGAGTGAACCCTTATTATTATTTGTGGTAGCAGAACAGGGCGGCACCACGCATAAATCTTTGTTCCCGATAAAAGATTCGGGAGAAGAATTCGAAAAAATGCCGTTTTTAGGTATTTCGCCGTGTAGCTGGTTGTACGACAAGTTGATTTCTCTAAGTTGCAATAGTTTCTCCAAGGACGAGGGTATTGTGCCCGATAAATTATTCGAGGACAAGTCCAAGAATTCCAAACTTATCAAATTGCCGAATGTAGTTGGAATAGAACCCTCCATTGAGTTGTTCGAGAGGGAAAGATATCTCAAGTTTTGGAGTTCGCCTAACGAACTCGGAACAACACCCGACAAACGGTTACTCGATATATCTATCCCTTGAATGTTCCGGAGGATTCCAATCTCCGAAGAAATCCCTCCTTGAATCAAATTGTTGGACAAATTCAGAAACAACAGATTCTTGATTCCCCACAGTCCCAAAGGTAGGCCAGAAGTCAACATATTGTAACCCAACATGAGTCTTTGCACTCTTACAAGATTCCCTATACAGCTCGGTATGGAACCCGAGAGTTTGTTTTCGAAGAGAATTATCTCACCTAGGTTAACTAGGTTGCATAACTCGACCGGTATATTCCCTTGTAGCATGTTTTTACTCAGATATAGCCTCTGAAGCTTATTCAGATAGCCAATCTCTGAAGGTATATTTCCTGTCAAATTGTTCCCATTCAAGACCAATGACAGCATGCTGCTCATGTTCCTGATTCCTGGCGGGATTTCTCCGTACACAAGGGCGTTCTCGACATTAAACATCTCGATAGAGCTCGAGAGGTTCTGAACGGAATCGGGAGGGAATATTCCGTCGAGAGGGTTATTACCTACGATAAGAAACTGAAGCATTCTGCATTCTGACAGAGAATTAAGGAACCCGAGTTCTTGATTTCGTGTTGTCAGATGATTAGCTGCAAGATTCAAGAAAACGAGTTCTCTGAGATTACCGAAATCATTAGGCACGCTTCCGACAAACGAGTTGTGTGATAATTCGATCTCCTTGAGCTTAGAAGCATTAGTAATGGCTCTTGGTATTTCTCCCTGTAGCTGATTGTCTGCGAGGTAAATCCCTTCGAGATTCGGGAGGTTCAGGCCGAGATCCGCAGGAATATTCCCCGATAGTCTGTTGTCGGTGAAAGCAATGTACACCAAAGACGACAAGTTGAAGACCGCCGGAGGGATTTCGCCGGTGAGTTTGTTGAAATCGAATCCCAACATCTGCAAGTTCGACAGTTTCCCCAGTTCATGAGGAATCTTTCCTCCTAAATTGTTCCCCACGCATCCCAGAAAACGCAGACTGGAAATATTTCCGAGCGACGGAGGAATTGTGCCGGTCATGCCGTTTTCCGTCATGTACAAGCGCTCGAGCCTCGACAAACAGCCGATGTTTCGAGGAATACGTCCGGTCAGGTTGTTGTGAGAGAGGTCTAACGACGTCAGCTCCGTGAAGCGGCATAAGCCGGAAGGGAATCCCCCGGTGAGTTTATTCGAAGAGAGATCGATCGTGTTCAGAAAACTACTATTACTACTACCATCTCCATTGTTGTTGAGCAAGAAGAACGAACCAGATAAGCTATTGTTCGAGAGACGTAATCTACGTAAAGACGGTATGTCGAAAATGGACGGCGGGATCGAACCTGTGAGTTGATTGTTGCCAAGATCAAGTGTCATGAGAGAAGATAGGTTTGCTATTGACGGAGATATTTTGCCATGAAGATTCATGGTGGAGAGGTTGAGGGATACGATCACACTTCGTCTGTGTGGTGCGCTGCAGGTGATTCCTACCCAGCTGCAGAAAGAAGTATTGGTAGTCCAGTTATTAGCCAGCACAGTGTCTCTGTTGGTTATCTGATTCTTGAAATCTAACAGAGCTAATTGATCATCAGAAAAGGCAACCATAATAAATCCCTCTGTGAAGAGTAGTAGTATTAGAGAAAGAATGTAGAGAATCTCCATGTTAAAGCCAGTACACAGAAATGAAGAAATACAGAAGCTTACTACAATGTTCTAAAAAAAAAAAATCCAGTCAAACTAGTTGACAAGTAGATGATGTCTGAACGTGAAACATGGACAAAAACTTAGACAACTTTGTTTCGTCGGCTACTATGTCAAGGACACCTGTCTACGTCTTTAATGTGTGAAAAAATAAACATTAATGTTGCCTTCCAACGTTAAATTTGGTGGACAAGGCGGTTTTTTTCTCTCTCTTTTTTTTTTAACTTTATTTTGACAATTAAAATAAATAAATATTAATGTTCGTTCCGCGTAAATGTCATAAAATTGGCACGTGTACCACATAACACATGTCAAACCACAAAATGAAGCTTTATTATTCGAGTGTAGATGAAGATGATGACAATTCACAGACGATTATCCCGTATACATTTTTTTTTTAATGAATAAAAGAAAATATTAAATAGCTACACAACGAAAATAGATGTACAACTCATGTAGCTCAAAAAACTAAGGAAACAATATAATGTTCAGAAAACCGATGCTCAAACCTACGAAAGAGCTTCCCTCATCATCGAACGGTGAGACAACTGCTGCTCGTATAGACCGCGAAAGACACGATACTTAGCATCGTGGTACCTTCTTACTTTTATGTCCTTGGAGGGATAAACAACCTGTCAAAGGTTGTATGCCAGAAAAAAAATCAATCGAAATAATGTTTAAACTAAACACAATAACAAAAGGATTAGATAGGATCATAAGATAAATAGAAACTTAAATAATTATTTGTATTAAAATAAAAACAAAAAATCGGTGTGGAGGTGTGGATTAGGTGGGGCCTACCTGCCCAGCTGCATTTAGTGCTCTCATGGCCTCTCGCACGGTGGAATATTTCTTCGAAGCAACTGCACCGAGAATAGCAGCACCCAAAAGCACTGATTCATTTTCCCGTGGAAGAATAATAGGACAACCTATATACCAAATGCCCCGGAATATGTTAACAATCAAAGAAAAAGAAAATATATCACTAAAAAAAAGTTAAATCAAAACTCAAAAGCTTAATGAGCAGAGTTATTTTCGTCTTTTAATTGAATCTCATACTGGTGCTACTTATCGACAACTTTCAACTGCAACACTTTCCTAAGTACATAAGTTTTCTCCATCTTCAGTAAGCAGCAGAAACATTACTTTGGCGTTGACTTAGTTTTGAATCACGCGTGATTCTCGTACGTAGAAGTGTGTGCAAACATAATCTTGAGTCTAGAAGTTGGTATTAAAACTCACATGTCATGGCTTGTTAATTGATCTAATCTAACGTGGATTTATTAGAGTACTGGAACTGGTTTGTGTTAGAGTATCTAGAAATTTAGGATTTTAATCAATAACCTAATTAAGATATAAAATAGATAATTACGTGGCTTGGCACGCCTACTTCACTAGTTTTCCCAAGATGACATTGGAGATGAAAGACTTTCAATCAAGACACTAGATTTGCAGCTTCTCTGCTACACAATTTCAATTACTACTGCTAAAAGAATAGACCACCATGCGTTATTATGAAATGTCAAACATAAATTTCTGTGTGCGTGTGCGTGGGGAGGGAGGGAGGGAGCGAGCGAGGGAGAAACCTGTAATATCTGCATGCTCTTGAATGAACAAGGAATTCTTTGTAAGCCCACCACATGCAAGTAACGTGTCAATCTGTCACAAAAAATCAATGAGAAAGCGTCCGCGCCAAGCTAACAATAACGTATATATTTTCAAGATCAACAAGACGAATCCTCACTTCTTCAACTACATAAACGTCATAAATTTCTTCAAGAATGTTTTAAGTGACCAGAGTTCTAAAGAAAATGTCATTCGAAATTATTTTTTGTTTTTTTTATATCTATTACAAAACATTTGGTGCAAATTTGCTTACTTTGTGTCCCTGGGCATTGCAGTGCTCTACGATATGCCGGGTCCCATATGCTATACCCTGTACAGTGGCAAGGTATAAAAGAGCAAGCTGCTTTTCACTTGTATCGAGAGTTAAGCCACAAATCATCCCTTTCGATATCGGATCTGCAATGGGAGATCTAAACTAAAATTTTAGAAAGTACAAAACTTAACGATTTCGATATAAATGAAAAAAAATTGCTGACAATGTCTCGAGCTCTTACCTGTTTCCATGGAAATCGGGAAGGACGTGAATGTCATTTGTTAAAGCAGCAACAAATGGAGAACCTAATTCTTCCCTCGCTGATTCCAGTATCTCGTTCAGAAGTTCAAATATCGAAATACCTTGAAAAAAAAAAATATTAAAAAAAATTAAATAAAAAAATTTTAAAAAATTAGGAGGTAAAGAACAATAGAGGCGTGATCGTGTGAAGTTCAAGATATCTCACTTCGAGAAGCGGCTCTATTTGCCAGGTGTGGAGAAGCAACGTGGTTCTCTACGATGTAATCAAGTAATGCCCCAGTGGCACTCTGGCCTCCTTCTGTGAGCCAATACTGAGGCACCATAGCTAAATGAATTTGTGAAAGTGAAAAAAAAAATAATTAATATATTGCTCCTTGCATCGACAAACAGGTTAGACTAAATTTAGCAATGAAAAACATGATCGAATATTTTTTTTTTGTTTTTATGACACCAATAAACCCCCCTGGAAGTGGTCCCATGGAGAATTTGAATGTGTGACCAAAAAAAACGAAAGAAAGAAATCTTTTGGTCAATATATACCTGACCAATATGGTCCCCAGACCCCGGGAATGAACAATTTGGTCTTGGAAATAACCATGTGGCAAGTGGAAGTTCCGCACACTAGCACCATTCGACGAGATATTGCTTCTTCATCAACCTCTGTGTGTTCATAACAAACAGTTTTAACATAATATCCCACATGAAAATGCTATACTGTTTTAAGTGACAATTAAAGAATAATTAACCTTTTGATTCGGAATCTACCGACACAGGCACACTTTCCATAACTCCAACGCCACCAGCATGAGCATCTATTAAGGATGTTCCAACTGGTGTCCCAGCCACTAGACCTAATTCCTGAAAATAAATATGCACGAGGAATGATTTAAGACATGATAACTATGTTACACCCTGGATGTAAAAAATCATTAAACGTGA
The DNA here is from genome assembly GCF_000504015.1 of Erythranthe guttata. Next base: position 366,592 of record NW_012192950.1, read on the forward strand.
AATATTCAATAGTTTTCTTGCCTTTGCAGCTTCAGGTGTCAGACCGGAGCCCAAAGCATGACCAGGAAAAGCTACACTCCGTCCTGCAAAGTGTTCGTTTACTGTAAGTGTTAAGTATATAATCATACAAGATAACGGAAAGATAGAAACTCGAAGCAACGATCATTTGACTAGAGACAAGACAAATAGTGACTGTGTCAAAGGAAGAAACTCAGAAATGTATTTAGCTTTAGCAATTTTATACTCTCCCTGCTTTATGAGCAAACCGAAAGAACTACGTAAATAAGATAATAAAAGAGTTAACGGGACTTAATAATTTTGACTGCTAAAAGATTTCACTTAACAATATACATAATCACTTTCTTCACTTATATAGTTGTATAATTTTAGTAAGATCGGACCACTACAAAACTTTATTACGTTAAAATATACCAGTCATTGCAAGAACAATTAGAGGCGTACCAATCTTGGAATGATGGCCATCGACAAGGTCACCTAAACCAATCTTCTCCCAGAAGTCATCATCCCATCCAAGCGCTTCCATATCACGGGAATCATTCTCATTGGTCTGTTGCATATGCGCATGACCTAAATATGTCCATTTGCAGACTGTTGTGCATAGACTCCGAGTATCATCTCCAGTTGCCCTAAAGAAAAGACCAATACGGGGCATATTTTTTTTAATTTCAGAGACGCTAAAGTAACCGAGATAGCTTTGAGAGGTTTACCATCGTACCTATATGATAACCAATCACTCAGATCCATCCACCTAGATGCCATTGACCAAGACTCTGGCAAATTCTCTTTCACCCACAGAAGCTGAATATTAGACAATCCAGTAGCAAATCAAAATACAGTCCACACTGCTACATTTTTATTTGTCGAGCCAAGCTATTGAAAAATAATGATAATCACTAAAAGCGCACCTTAACAATAGCAACCAAATTAATATGAACTTGTATAACTAAAGCAACACCCTCACGAAAATAACAAGATACAGCTAAATGGAAAAAGGTTAGGTTTCTAATGAAGAAATTTGGCTTCGCTATCTTTGGCGGTTTTGCATGTTTGCGATCAAACGAAAACTGAGTCTCAGATTTTCATTTAATCAAAGTTCTTTTTGCAGACGGAGTTTTTTTTTTAAGGGGTTCAATCTAGACTAGCATATCACATGGTTTCCCAGCCATAAGAAATCTGCTCTTCAACAAATATAACCCCACTAATCATCTGTATAACCCCACTTGATATCAATCCCATTTCGTTTTTAATGTACACTTCAAGAAATAGAATAACACCACTACATAATTAAATATTATAGCCACATTCATAACTGTGAGGTCATTCTGAATAATTCCAGTTCCACTAACAAGAAGATTTCGACAGCTCAATAGCTTCACCTGCCAATTAAAGACGCTGCACTGTTTTGTTGTACAGTAGAGAGAAACTCAAAACAACGAGATAACCTCAAAGGTCGGCTTCTCTGAGGATCAAAGTGAAAGTAATCTAAGAAGTAAGAATTTTAAATATGGACAGAATCATGTCTCGTTTGTAAACATAGATCATTTGGAGATCCTTCATTATGCCTAAAATTCCTAAAGTTAAAGCAAATTAAGTTTCTTAAAATGCACCATCGGACATATAGCTATGCTGGATAGATACGTTAAAAAAACATATGATGCAAAACATCTCAAATTAAGACTTATAATTCATTGACAGAAGCATAGTTCAAATATTCCAAAACGGGCGGACACTGAAACTTTGAACCAATACCTTAGGTGGCTGCATCTCAGGGGATACAGCCCCACCACAATATTCCAATACCGGCGACTTAGAAGAATTAATTCTCTCCGCTTGGTTTACAGCTCTGTGGTCCATCCACAAAATAATATTCCTTCTCGTGTCGCCGCTCCAAGAAACTGTAACAGGTTCGCCATCATAATCAACAGCAACTGCAACAAACAAGACCAATATCCCCTGGTAAATAGTTAGGCCATAAGCCACATTGTCCAAAAAAAAAAACGATGAAAAATGGATTTATACCATTATTTTAGGTGACAGTATGAAATGCACTTGCTAGAGTTCACATACCGAGCGAACAAGTAGCAGCAAACCCCAAACTGGTCACTTCTTCCCCAGAAATATTTGCTAGAGAGCAAGCTGCTTTGACAGCTGTGCAAATTGCGAGCCATATATCGGTGGACGATTGCTGGATAGAACAAAATCGAGGAATGAGCGTAAATACGAAGTTTTCAGTAGTGATACTTCTACGCCTAAAGTATGTTTTCAAATTTCCAGAATAAATAAATAAATAAAATAAAAAAGGATTGTCACCTCAGCACAATCGCCATCTTTCCAAATCTGTATCTGACTACTCGAAGAACCTAAAAGGCGTCCGTCGTTATCAAACAGCCCTGCAATAAAACAGCAAAGCGAAATAAAATGAAGTAAGCGCTTCCGAACGCATAATTACGATTAAACAATTATCTGCAGCCCCTCGATTCTGAACAAATAAACTGCAAAACGAAGACTATTTTTCGTAATGAATCAAACAACTCATAGAAAAAATTTCACAGCTTCAGTAAATTGATTATTTCAATAAAATTCATAATTTCCTAGAAGGTGATTAATTAATTAGTGTGAAAATAAACAATATATCAGCAATCAGAATAACCAATTAATTGACCGCATATGAGAATTACACCAATGTAACAGCAAACACCGAAAAAAAAAAAACAAACATAATCAACGGATACAATTTACACCGTAAAAAAATGTATATTAATCTGTAAAAGAGACCTGCGCGTGCGCTTCCTGTGCCAACGTCAACGCCGAGGGAAACGGAGCGGCGCCGGGGCGGCGGAGATGCGGCTGTGGTCATCTCGATAGCGGAGGAGATGGAGCGGTGAGGTTCGAGAAACGATGATGTTTTATCTGCTCTTTGATGTGCGCCAAACATTTTCTTAATATATATACTAAATATGTATGTATGCTCTTTTTTTAGCTTTATGAATTTCTGGGATTTTGTCGTCAATTTTCATTCGGGATAATGCAGATCTTAAATTAATTTTTCTATTTTTTTTAATTTATAAATTTGGATGGAAGTTTTTTGAACTGAAATGCTAGATGCAGTACAAATTTTACCGCCTTGCAGTACAAGTCCAAACTGATCTGGACTAGTTTGCCTACAACATAATATATACCGGTGGGTTTTTTTTACCAAATTATCCTACCAACCCATCGAACCCTACCGATTTTTTACCGAAATATTTCTACCGAATTATTACCGTACCGAAATGTTTTGGTAGAACAAGGACACTCAATATTATTAAAAGGGCAAATGGCAAATAGGTCCATCATAATGGCACTTAATTAAAAGAGGGACATCCAACTTTTTTATCTTTCAAATAAATCCAGTTCATTCAAACTTATTTGCAAATAAGGAAAATCATTTTATATATACAAAAATAAGGAAAATCCTTTGCAAATAAAATTTTAATAATTAATTTAGTATATATAAAAAGTGAACATAGCACCATTAGTTAAAAATAATTATACTTTTTGAGTATGTCAAAAATATTTTAAATTGCTTTTATTAATGATGATCTAATTGATGTTAAAAGTTTTATGTTACAATTACTTAAGAAATATTTTTTTTTATATTAAGTAAATTAAGAACATTTATTTAGAATACTTATATTTTTAATACTAGTTTAGTACGTTTTAAATTTTGTATACATTTAATTGCTTTGAAAGATGGAATTTAATTTAGACTTAAATAGTAGATAACATAAATTGGTAATTATCATTATCATATCCTATGGTACCCAATTTTTGGTATACCGTAATTTATGATAGGGCAATGACAATGAATTTCGTAATATCGAAATTTCGGTAATAAAAGTGATTCGAGGGGTTTGGTACGATTGTCCTACCAAACCCACCCCTAATAATATAAAGGAGTCTCGAACCCCTTCCGTTGTTGGACCTTTAAAGCTATATAGTCCCATGTAGAAAGTAAAGGCCCAATAGTAAAGAGCCCATTTGCATTCATCCCACATGGTGGACCATAGGGGGGCAAAATGAAAATAAAAGAAAGATATCGAAAAAAAATCAATGAGTGGGATTTCTATTAATTAGTCTAACATTGAAGGGGTCTTTGTATTGGTACTGATGAAGGAATTAGCTGAAGTTAAATGTCTTAATTTCTTACCTTTTTCAAAAAGTTAAATCAAAGTTACAAAAAGGTTTTTTTTAACTTTGATTTGTGTTTAACAAGAAATTATTTGCCTTGTTAACTGCTTTTGAAACATATTACATATATGCAGTTAGAAGTAATTCATTTGATGCAGCACATGAATTTCTATGGCTATCAGCTTTTAAGATCTTTTTATGCTTGTTATTATCTGAACCAATTTAGTAGAAACATTTCTATTCTTAGCAAAATCATGAGAAAACATATATAATTATCAATTATTGTTGGTATTTGTTTGAAAAAAAAACATAAGAGAAGATGGGGAAGTTGTTGGAGCATATACTGGTGTTTCAATTCTCACAAACATAGCAAACAAATCAGCCACGATGTCCTAGTCTCCGAACAAGGTCCTCCTAGAAGAAGTATATTCGACATTTCGGAAAATCGAATGCATTTGTGTATCATGATGTGGTCTGAAGACTCGAGCTCCATTTCCACTATCGGCAGCCTTTTGGAGAAATCAATCAAACACAAACATAGGTAAGGACGTAAGGTACACGGTTCGTTGGCTCGTGTTGGAAAGGTGAGAGGATAGACGGCAAATGTGGTGAATCAGGATGGCAAGACAAGAAGAAGAAGCCTCGTGGCTGCACACACAAGCATATGCAGTACAACCGCATTTCGTCACCGCCGTTGTTGGTTTTGGAAAGACGTAAAAGTGGAGTGGAGCGGGGCCATATCAATAGTTTCCGTAAGTGAACAAATATTTGGTTTTAATTGCTTTTGTTTTTGTTTTAATTATGTTGCAGTGATTGCTAGATACCAAATTAAAAACTTTTGCACCAGCAGTTGTGCTATGGCTATTTTGAACTCATTTACGGCTCAATATTGAGTATAATCTAGTTGAATTAGTTTAATTAAGTAAAAAAAAAAGTGCTGCTCAATATTGAGTATAATCTAGTTGAATTAAGTAAAAAAAAAAAGTGATAATGGACGCCATATGTCCGGATGGGTTTCGAACTCGGGCAAATTAAAAAAGATGAGCATAGCTTTCCACTGGGCCAAACGCAACTTTTGATGAAGTATAGGCCATAAATATATATAGCATAACACGCCGGTAAAATGATTTAATTGGCATATAATATGTTAAATAAATTATTAATTTTCATATTAATTATTAGTAAATAAGTTTAGTTAAATTATCAACAAATGCAAACTTTTAAAAAATATATATAATCACAATTGAATTTGAAAATTCAATCGAATTAATCATTTTGACTAACTGTTTTTACGTAAATGATAAGTAGAAAGGCGGTTCAATACTTCAAAACATCCATTATTAATTACTATATATCAATATAATCTCCACTATTGAAAAATATATAGAATTGAATCAATTCAATATTTAAACAAATATGTTGACTTAATACAAACTCACTTATGTTATTAAAATCGATAGTGTGAAAAAATTGAATGGAAAATAAAATAAGATATTTATTTAAAAAAAATAGATTATAACTCATTTCGATTAATTTAAATCGATTAACCTCAATTGTTGACAAGAACTTATTTAAAAATATAAATGATGTTTATTTTAACAAAAACATATTATATCTCAATTCAATTAATTTTTTACTTTAAAAATAACATTATATATGAATAGTATAATCAAAATATTATGATGTAATTTCTCTTTTAATAATTGATTTAATAGTAAAAATCGTAAGAATTAAATTGTAGATCATATGATTTAATAATTGATTTAACAGTAATAATCGTAAGAATTAAATTGTAGATCATATGATTTAATCATTTTTTTACATATACATTTTATTCAAATATTAGAATTGAATCGTAAGATTTAAATGGATTAAGCTCAAGTTCTTTCAATTTATTTTATTTTTTATTTTTTTATTATAATCATTTTACACTGTTTGTTTATGTTATATATATGTGTCTTGCAAGAAGGTTCACAAATAATTGCCTTGTCACATTGGTTTTGATTGGCATCCCACTGTGAGGGTAACCCGAGTTCGAACCCTAGCCGAAGCACATTTTTTCTCTTTTGCTTTTCCACACGCGCTCAATTGTTACACGCGCTCAATTTACTATAAATAGCGTCTAATTCAATTTATCAAATTACAAAATGGATTTCAAATGGAAGGATTTGAAATTTATACTTGAAATAGTAAAAGACATCATCTCGGGTTTTCTAGCTAGTTTTCTGTACGATGCACAGAAAGAGCACCGTGAAAAACACCGCAAGGGGAAAAATTCCCCGAATCCTCAAATTTCCCCAAATACTCAAGCGGTGTTGGTGGGCGGCATTATTTTGATGTCGCTTCTTTTCAACTGGTGTTTTCCGCCACCACCACCACCTTCATCATCACCACCACCACCAACACCAACGAACAACAATAACACCAACAACAACATAGTCTATGTTGCGCCGCCAGATACCACTGCTATAACGGCTGCCGTTGCTTCACTGGTTGAAGCGACAGATACCTTGTCCACCGCCGCAGCAGTTTTAATCGCCATCGTTCAGGATCTGCGATCCGTTCAGACTCCGAGCACCAATCGTCGGACTCCGCCCAGCGCCAATCGTCGGACTCCGCCCAGCGCCAATCGTCAGACTCCGCCCAACACCGATGATCAGACTTCGTCCATCATCGCTACTCTGAATCCGGCCGACGTACTGAATCCGTCCATCCCCATTTTGCACCGCCCATCCACCTGGACCCTTACGCCTCTGGATCCAGACAGCTTTCCTCCCCTTTCATCCACCTCGAATGTCGGTACATCCACCTCGACGTCCGTGCCTTCACTGTACTCGACCAGCCTTCCACCCTCGTCGATCAGCCGTCATTTATGGAATCAGGCCATTTTGTCCAACCGTACTTCACCGTTCTCGATCAGCCTTCCACCCTTGCCGAACACCCGTACTTCACCGTTCTCAATCAGCCTTCCACCCTTGCCGAACACCCGTACTTCACAGTCCTTGACCAGGATTCCATCCTTGCCGACCACCACCGGTTCGTCCACCACCACCACCACCACCAGTTCATCCACTTCACTCGCCGAGTCATTTACCACTTTTGGAGGCCACGACTCATCTACCACTTCTGGAAGCCACGACTCATCTACCTCTCCTGGAGGCCAAGACTCATCTACCTCTCCTGGAGGCCACGACTCGTTTGATTGAGGTTTATTCTGTTTCATTCATCGGTTTCATTCATTTGTAAGTAATCATTGATGTTTAGTTGGTGAGACGAAGATTAGGAACAAACAATATATCGAAGATTTATATGAAAATTTTGGAGTTGGTGTTGCGTTGAATTTCTATACCGTATTCTGATTTCACTTTGACGTATCTCCTTCCAAATTTGATAATCTGTTATCGGAATTGAATTTCTATCGTCTGCAAACAATTTGATAATCTGTTATCGGAATTGAATTTCTATCATCTGCAAACAATTTGATAATCTGTTATCGGAATTGAATTTCTATCGTCTGCAAACAATTGGGGAAAAATAAAAAATAAAGATAATACTCATATCTTGCTTAAATCTGGACCGAGATCTGAGATAGGAAAAATCCTAACTAGATTCATAAGAAACCTCGAAAAAAAATGTAAAAAAACAGAGTACGAAATGACTACAGCCGTACATTGGCCACCTCCGCGTTGCTAGGCGTTTAGGTTGGCACCGGAAGCCCACAGGTAAGATCTCCTTATCCTTCATAAATTACAGATGATTTTATTGTATACAGCAATCTTCCACCGACATCTGGTGTACTTAAAACATGCTGTGTAATTTTGGAGAGTGCCTTCTCAGTAAGTGATAAGATGGGAACTCTTTCGAAAACCTGTAGTCTTAAATTATTTTCCCAATTCTGATTCTGTGGATGTGATGTATATACGATTGGCCTCATCGGGGTGAGTGGTAACTCGTAAGTCGTAACTGTAACTCAATATATATGCATGATGAGTCTTAAATATACCACGTGATTGAGATGATGAAATAGTCCGTGGAGAGGCCATGTTTCTCATTCCAACTGTCTTATATCGGTGTTCTGTTATATGTGTCTTCAAGTGTCCAATGAGTGTTTCTTGGTTATTTGAATAATCTTGTTCGTACGTCTATCCGTTAATACAAGGAGTGACAAATTAAGTTGTTTAACAAACTATATTAGCTATGGTGTCTCGGTATTGGCTTCTCCACGCCTGGCTAATGAAGCTGCTTCACGAAGTGAGACATCTTAAACTCGAATTCGATACATTAATATCTCTGGGTACGTGATCGTTTCTATCTCTAAAATCTTCTGTATCTTTTTGTTTGTACGAGGTATTTCATTATTCGAACGATTTAAGAGGTTAATTATGGTGCTAGGCTTTTCACATTATGTTATTTCCATTTTTGTAGTCTTGTAATCTTGAAAAACTCTTTGATTTCGGTCACTCACTGCATATTAAAATCGTTAGATTAGTTTGACTACAATCCTAAGGAAATCCAACCTTTGTGGGTGATTCGTTGTGGTGAGTTGTCCTCAGGCACTGTACAACAGATAGTGCAGTTTCTTTAATTGGCAGTTGAAGTTATTGAACTGTCGATATTGTTAAGGCGCTCTTCTAGTTATTATCATTATTTGTCAATAGCTTGGCTCGACAAATAAAAATGTACCAGTGTGGACTGTCTTTTCATTTGCTACTGGATTGTCCAATATTCAGCTTCTGTAGGTGAAATAGAATTTGCCAGAGTCTTGGTCAATGGCATCTAGGTGGATGGATCTGAGTGATTGGTTATCATATAGGTACGATGGTAATAAACCTCTGAAACGCTATCTCACTTACTTTAGCGTCTCTAAAATTAAAACATATGCCCCCGTATTCGTTTTTTCAATAAAGCAACTGGAGATGATACTCGGAGTCTATGCACAACAGTCTGCAAATGGACTTATTTAGGTCACGCACACATGCAACAGACGAATGAGAATGATTCCCGTAATATGGAAGCGCTTGGATGGGATGATGACTTTTGGGAGGAGATTGGTTTAGGTGACCTTGTGGATGGCCATCATTCCTCGATTTTGTTCTATCTAGCAATCGTCCACCGATATATGGCTTGCAATTTGCACAGCTGTCAAAGTAGCTTGCTCTTTAGCAAATATTTCCGGGGAAGAAGTGACCAGTTTGGGGTTTGCTGCTACTTGTTCGCTCGGTATGTGAACTCTAGCAAGTGCATTTCATACTGTCACCTAAAAATAATGGTATAATTCAATTTTTTCACTCGTTTTTTTTGGGACAATGTGGCTTATGGCCTAACTATTTACCGGGGGATAATGGTCTTGTTTGTTGCAGTTGCTGTTGATTATGATGGCGAACCTGTTACAGTTTCTTGGAGCGGCGACACGAGAAGGAATATTATTTTGTGGATGGACCACAGAGCTGTAAACCAAGCGGAGAGAATTAATTCTTCTAAGTCGCCGGTATTGGAATACTGTGGTGGGGCTGTATCCCCTGAGATGCAGCCACCTAAGGTATGTATTGGTTCAAAGTTTCAGTATCCGCTCGTTTTGGAATATTTGAACTATGCTTCTGTCAATGAATTATAAGTCTTAATTTGAGATGTTTTGCATCATATGTTTTTTTAACTTATCTATTCAGCATAGCTATATGTTAGATGGTGCAATTTAGAAACTTAATTTGCTTTAACTTTAGGAATTTTAGGCATAATGAAGGATCTCCAAATGATCTATGTCTACAAACGAGACTTGATTCACTCCATATTTAAAATTCTTACTTCTTAGATTACCTTCACGTTGATCCTCAGAGAAGCCGACCTTTGAGGTTATCTCGTTGTTTTGAGTTTCTCTCTACTGTACAACAAAAAAGTGCAGCGTATTTAATTGGCATCTGAAGCTATTTAGCTGTCGAAATCTTCTTGTTAGTGGAACTGGAATTATTTAGAATGACCTCACAGTTATGAATGTGGCTATAAAATTTAATTATGTAATGGTGTTTTTCTATTTCTTGAAGTGTACATTAGAAACGAAATGGGATTGATATCAAGTGGGGTTATACAGATGATAAGTGGGGTTATTTGTTGAAGAGCAGATTTCTTATGGCTGGGAAACCATGTGATATGCTAGTCTAGATTGAATCCCTTAAAAAAAAAAAAAAAACTCCGGCTGCAAAAAGAACTTTGATTAAATTAAAATCCGTGACTCAGTTTTCGTTTGATCGCAAACTAGCAAAACCGCCAAAGATAGCGTAGCCAAAGTTCTTCATTAGAAACCTAACATTTTTCCATTTAGCTAGTATGTTGTTATTTTCTTGAGGGTGTTGCTTTAGTTATACATGTTCGTATTAATTTGGTTGCTATTGTTAAGGTGCTCTTCTAGTGATTATCATTATTTTTCAATAGCTTGGCTCGAGAAGTAAAAATGTACCAGTGTGGACTGTATTTTGATTTGCTACTGGATTGTCTAATATTCAGCTTCTGTGGGTGAAAGAGAATTTGCCAGAGTCTTGGTCAATGGCATCTAGGTGGATGGATCTGAGTGATTGGTTATCATATAGGTACGATGGTAATAAACCTCTTACACGCTATTTCAGTTACTTTAGCGTCTCTAAAATTAAAAAAATATGCACCGAATTGGTCTTTTCTTTAGGGCAACTGGAGATGATACTCGGAGTCTATGCACAACAGTCTGCAAATGGACATATTTAGGTCACGCGCACATGCAACAGACGAATGAGAATGATTCCCGTGATATGGAAGCGCTTGGATGGGATGATGACTTTTGGTAGGAGATTGATTTAGGTGACCTTGTCGATGGCCATCATTCCAAGATTGGTACGCCTCTAATTTCTCTTGCAATGACTGGTATATTTAACGTAATACAATTTTGTAGTGGTCTGATCTTACTAGAATTATGCAACTATATAAGTGAAGAAAGTATCTGATTAACAAAGTGATTTATGTATATTGTTAAGTGAAATCTTTTAGCAGTCAAAATTATTAAGTCCCGTTAACTCTTTTATTATCTTATTTACGTAGTTCTTTCGGTTTGCTCATAAAGCAGGGAGACTATAAAATTGCTAAAGCTAAATACATTTCTGAGTTTCTTCCTTTGACACAGTCACTATTTGTCTTGTCTCTAGTCAAATGATCGTTGCTTCGAGTTTCTATCTTTCCGTTATCGAGTTTCGATCATGTTTTTCATCGCCAAATTTAGTCTAACCTGTTTGTCTTTCCCTCGGCGCAAGCAGCGATGAATTAATTAATTTTTTTTTCAGTTCCGCAAATTCGTTTAGCTATGGTGCCTCAGTATTGGCTCACAGAAGGAGGCCAGAGTGCCACTGGGGCATTACTTGATTACATCGTAGAGAACAACGTTGCTTCTCCACACCTGGCAAATAGAGCCGCTTCTCGAAGTGAGATATCTTGAACTTCACACGACCATGTCTCTATTGTTCTTTACCTCCTAATTTTTTTTTAAATTTTTTCGAGGTTTCGATATTTGAACTTCTGAACGAGATACTGGAATCAGCGAGGGAAGAATTAGGTTCTCCATTTGTTGCTGCTTTAACAAATGACATTCACGTCCTTCCCGATTTCCATGGAAACAGGTGAAAGCTCGAGACATTGTCAGCAATTATTTTTTCATTTATATCAAAATCGTTAGAGTTTTGTACTTTCTAAGATTTTAGTTTAGATCTCCCGTTGCAGATCCGATATCGAAACGGATGATATGTGGCTTAACTCTTGATACTAGTGAAAAGCAGCTTGCTCTTTTATACCGTGCCACTGTACAGGGTATAGCATATTACAGGTTACTCCCACATCTTTTTGGCTAATTTGTTTTAAATTTTTTATATGCCTTCAAATTATGTAGTTTTTGTCCTTAAATTGAATTATTCATTACCATCTAGATTTGCAAATAATTTCCTAGTTGTGGCCCTGATCTCGACCGTTATATTTGTACCTATAGTTAAAAAACTCCAAGTTACTATATTGTCAAGTAATTATCGAAATAACAAGGTTCTCTTTCTATTTATTTACGATCCTAATCATCCTATCCATCTTCTTTTTTCGTTTTTGTGCTAACTTGCATTATCTCAATGACTTTTTCCTGGCATACATAATTGGCATGATGGTAAAACTGTTTGTTATGAACACATAGAGGTTGATGAGGAAGCGATATCTCGTCGTATGGTGCTAATATGCGGAACTTCCACTTACCACATGGCTATTTCCAGGATCAAATTGTTCATTCCAATAGCTTTTCGAAGTGACGTGTATTTGAACTTCACAGGATGTTATCCATGAGTATACTGTATACGAGTACTTAGATGTCTACCTCTATTGAGAACCAACGTTTGGGTAGGAAGTATGACTCATCAGCAACTATATAACTTCGGTTTTAGTGTAAATCTGTTATGATCTATTCAAGTTACTGGCAATTGAGATATGAGATTGTTTGTTATGATTGAGCTTTTCAGTTACTCAATGCGGGTTTCCCAAAATATTCTTGCAAATATTAATAAATACTTTAACTTCAAAAAAAACAAAAAAAAATTAATATATATAATTTAACTAGGATATAACATAAAGGGTAAATTATACTTACACCCCTCAACTATGCTAAAATAACTTTAAAGTATATGTAGGCTGTAGTATTGGTAATTACAGCCGCCCCTTGAAACATTGTTAGAAATCCTAACAAAATAATGCATTGGATAAGTTATTCCATTAGAGTTCTGAAGGACTATTAGTTTCAGTCGGTGGCGAAGACAAGATAGATCTAGGAGGTAACATGACTCTCGTAACATTTTTTATATCCTTATTATTTTATATAAAATTTATAAAACTTTCATCTATGCATGGTAGCATTAAGAACCCCGTGGAAAATAAATATAGTGCATATCGGTCCCTAGGAAATAAATGTTATGTTTGACAGAACTAAGCAACGAACACTGAATGTTGAATACTAAATGATCAAGATCAGTGTCTGATTGTTGAATGTTAATTGTTTAAATTTGTTTAATAACTGAAAATATATTGTATCTGAATAATATAATTTTACTGTATTATTCTTCATAATTATTGAACACAATATTAGTTAGGGGTGGCAATTTGGATCCGGTTTCATGGATCCGATTAGATCCGGTTCGGTCCATAAGGATCTAGTTTAGATTAAATCTAGTTGAAACAAACCGGATCGGATCAAGTTGATTTTTTTTTTAAAACTGGATCCACTTTAGATCCATTGAAAGTTCAACTAAAAATGAAGTGGGTCATATTGGATCCAACCAAAACCAAATTAAATACTAATATAATTTTCTAAAAAAAAAAAGGCAAATATTATTTTAATAGTAAATTTAAAAGATCAAACATTTTCAACCCTAATTAGAGAGGGATATATATATATATATATATATATATATATATATATATATATATATATATATATATATAGGGGAAATGAGGGATAACCCCCTAGTTTTAAAAATATATATGGATAGGTCCTATGGATTTTTCTTTCCTAGTCAAAAACCCAAATTTTAATCTTAATTTGACAGACCCCCTGAACAAATTGAAATACCTGTTTTACCCTTTTAATTTGCCCTAACCCCCTAACACTCTTCCACTCACACGCCGCACACCCACAATCGCTCTCTCCTTTCCTCTAAATCTCTCGCCAGATCCAGATCCAACGTCCATGTCTTCTCTCTTTCTGGGCAAAACACAGCTCCGCCTTTTCTCTTCTTCCACCGCCGTCGCTGAAGCCCTCCGCCGCCTCTCTTCCTCTCTTCGTGCATCACCGTCGCTGACGCCCTCCGCCACTCTGCGCCCTCTCTTCGTCCACCACCGTCGGCGACGCCGACGCCCTCGCCACCATCAAATCGTCGAGCAAGGTTTCATTTCTCTCTTTCTGATTCTTCGTCCCCTTTGTTGCTAGATAATTTTTCCTTGAGCAGAAATAGTAGGATTTATTAGCAGATTGATTTCTAAATTGAAAAACTAGGGCGTGCTCAATTCATTTTGAATTTAAAAGTACAGAGTTCCAAAAGTGGAGCAGTAGACCATGTTTAAGAATAATTACTATGACTTTTGATTTGCAAAATGTTTTCTAGGTTATTGTTCTGTTGCAAGTAGCCTTTGATGATGTAGATTCAATTTTAGAAAAATAAATCCTTCTGGAGGTAATCTTGATAGTGTAAGTTATCTGAAAATATCGTAGATTTCCCGTTTACGAAGGATTTTTACTTTTCCATTTTTAGAAGTTAATGTGGTCGATGTGTGATACGCGTTTTCCTCACGTATAAATTACCGCAAGTATACAGTATCGCATTTTGCAGAACAGTGGTTCCGGATATCGATCCACAGGGACCTATAGATTCACATGCTGAGTAATGTAATTATATTATCGTTATATTATCTAGCCGATCGTAAATATTTGGAATGGTGAGAAACCCTAATTTAAAAGCATGCAAGATCGTAAACATGCAAATATAAAATGTACGTAAATAAGGTAACGACAACTCAACGCGGGGGGACTTCGATTTAAATGGGACTTCTAGGGCCAATCCACCTATGTATAATCAACAACGATCTACAAATCCGTTATCTAATGCCACATTCCTATTCGTTAACCCATGCGCTAATGTACTCTAACCCCCGTCTCCAGTGTAGTTAGAGTCTACCCACAGGTCCGACGTCTCCGTTCAGAACCTGCTATTAAGAGAGCGTTTAGGTCAAGTCCTTAAGGGCTACCCGAAGTGCATCACGTCTCCGTTTCCACACCCCGAACTATGTTTTCCTAACTTCAAACAAGAAATCCTCTCTCGAGTTCATTCCTATTTAATATCAATCCGAGAGCTGATCAAACAATCAGAAGCATTTAATACAGGAAAACATAAACGAAATCGAAACACGACAAATAGATAACAGAAATGACGATCGAAATCAATATATACAAGGCTTCATTGCCCTAGAAGAAAATGTTCTTAGTTCATAACAAACATAGAGTCAAAAGAATGTACACAAGAAATGAAGAACAAAACGTAAAGAAATTGCGTAAGAAAAACCCAAGTCGAAACCCCCGTTGATGATTCCCGCGAAGAACTGTCGAAAACCGTAAAAAGTCGAAGAAGAACGAAGAGTGAGGGCTTGCTTCTATTTATAGTAAATTGCAAAGCTTCCTCAAGAAGCTTTGCTTTTGAAAATATATGCCCTCGAAAATCGTGCCAGATCGCGATCCAATAAAGTCAGATCGCGATCTGGCTTCTCGTAAAAAAATGAACTGCCATCCCAGATTGCGATCCAGGAAGTGCGGATCGCGATCTGCCCCAAAATCTCGATGTTACTGGAATTTGCCACCAGATCGCGATCCGACTTTCCTGGATCGCGATATGGGTCTGAAATTGCTTGCTACTGGAATTTGCATCCAGATCGCGATCCGACTTTCCTGGATCGCGATCTGGGTCTTAATGGCCACTTTCTCGGCTTGAAAAATCGGTTTCGCTTCCAAATGGCTTCGACTTGGCAAAAAATAACTAACAAAACCTAAGAAAGGAAATAAAATAAAAAACGCAATAATAAATACAAATAAAGCCGAAACTCAGACGAATGAAGACCAAAACTCGAAGATTTGATAAGCAAAAATCGTGCAAAACGAACACTTATCAATATGCTACAATGAACCATACTAATTGTGTTTGATTTGGGGTTGCTGTGTTTGAATATTCTTGTAGCGAACTCAATGTTCGTACAATATAGTGGATATCTAGTTATTCAGTTGGTATCATGCAGAGAATATTTGATTTGTTTCTCAATCTTATCGAACTAATATATGTATAAATATTTGGATTCCTTAACTACATTGTCTAAAAGTTATAATATATAGATTCAATTGAGAACGTTTGTAGATGAATTTTTTTTATATACATAAATAGTCACATGTGGTCATATACATGTAGTCATATATAGTCACATGTGGTCATATACATGTAGTCATATATAGTCACATATAGTACAAGAATAAACATAACTACATGTGACTATTGTTGACTAAATATAGTCATATCTAGTCATATGCAGTAACAAGACTGCACATAACTACTTATGACTATAGTTCACCAAAATAAATTTATCAAAAAAATATTTCATTGTTTTTTTGTATTTTTTCATGTAATGTAATTCGCTTGTTTAATTTTGTTCTTCGTTTTCTTTAACTTGTATTTTTTTGTCACATGTTTTGCTTTGTATAACATTATGAGATGCAAAGAATAAGATGCTGAGAAATGCCATATGGAGCTGCATTCATGCTACAGTACTACAGACTTATGCCACTTATATAATTATAGATAATTGTAGATAACTATAGTCACGTGTAGTAACATATAGTTATCTGTATGTTATGTGTTTTTTTAATGTATAGTAATGCGTGTTCATGTTTTGAAGATTTTTTGCATGTGATTGTGATTGTGTTTTTTTTTTGGTTAGTTGATTTATAATATCAAGATTAAAATTGTGGATTTTCTTGTTGGTGTAGATGAATTTTGGGGTAAAAAGATAGTACATGATTACATATAACTATACATGAATGTGGTATACTATAGTTATGTGTAGTATACTATAGTCATGTGTAGTTAATTTCAGTACAGTAAATTTATCAAAAAAAAAAAAATTAAAATAAAAAAAATTAAAATTTAAAAAATTAAAAGAATTTAAAAAAATTAAAAAAAATTAAAAAAATTAAAAAAATAGGGTATATATAAAAAATAATAATAAAATAAACATTTACATATTTTTAATAAAAAAATCTATGAAAATGATAAATGCAGGCCCAATATGCTGAATGTAGTTAGGCATTATGCTGAATGCAGGGGCGAAAATACTGATGCAGTTGGGCGAAATTTCACTTAAGGGCAAAACAATACTTTTAGACATGGCCCCGGGTCGGGTCGGGTCCGGTTCCGGGTCGGACCCGCCGGGTCCGGGTCCGAGTTTTGGAGGACCCGAAACCAACCCGCGGGGAGGCGGGTCCGGGTCCGGGTCCGGACCGGATTTTTAAATTTTGTCCAAAATTGTTATGGATGGGATTCGAACCCGGGTCACCACACACCTGAAAAGCAATCAAAACCACTGAGACAAGATAAATATTTGTGAAGTTACTTGCAAGAAATATACATAAAACATAAACAAAATAGTATGAAATGATTATAATAAATAATGTTAAATGGATTGGTAATTATCATATTCATAATTATTAAACAATTTTAATTACATTATTAACAAATATAATATCAAAATTAAAAGGACTTTAGATTAATCCATTTAAATCTTACGATTCGATTCTAATATTTGAATAAAATGTATATGTAAAAAAATGATTAAATCATATGGTCTACAATTTAATTCCTACGATTTTTACAAATTAAATCAATTATTAAAAGAGAAATTAAATCATAATATTTTGATTATACTAGTCATATATAATGTTATTTTTAAAGTAAGAATATTAATTGAAATGAGATATAATCTATTTTTGTTAAAATAAACACCATTTATATAAATAATTATCTTATGATAAAATACTCAATAATATTAATAAGTTATTGTCAACAATTGAGGTTAATCGACTTAAATTAATTGAAATGGGTTATAATTTGTTTTTTTAAATAAACATATTATTTTATTTTTCATTCGATTTTTTCACACTATCGATTTTAATAACATAAGTGAATTTGTAATAAGTCAACACATTTGTTTATATATTGAATTGATTCAATACTTTATATTTTTCAACATTGGAGCTTATATTGATATATTAATTAATAATAGATGTTTTGAAGTATTGAATCGTGATTATATATATTTTTTCTTATATTGCATTTGTTAATTATTTAATTAAAATTATTTAATAATAATTAATATGAAAATTAATAATTTATTTAACATATTTATCATTTACGCCATAGGTTTATATTATATATATTTATTGTCTACATTTAATTAAATATGTTGATTGGCCTGGTGGTAAAGTGCTCCTTGTTCTACCCGGCGCCCCGAGTTCTAACCCCAGTTTGCGCATTTATGGACAAAACATCGGATATTCTCGGGTTGACCCGTCGGGTCTTCGGGCCGGGCCCTCGGGTCCCCCCGCCGGGTAGACCCGTCGGGTCCCGGGTCCAAGTAATCGGGACCCGAAACCGGCCCGTACTCGGTCGGGTCCGGGTCCATGGTCAATGGGGTGGTGGCAGTCAACGGGCCGGGTCCGGGTCAAACCCGGCCCGTGGCCGTGTCATCTCAAATGAAGAATTTTAGGGGTGGACCTATCCCTATATATTTTCCATAGTATATATAAAATGGACCCATAAATATATATATGTATCTCTATGGCCCCCAAATCCCGCCCCCCTATTTTCTTGGCTTTATTTTTTGCCACTTTTAATCTGAAACGGTGTCGTTTCATTCCCTTCCTCCAATCACGTTGCAGATTTCTTTTCTTTTCTCTTTTCTTTTCTTTTGGAAAATGCACGATCGACCTCATTGCTGTTTCTTTTTCCTTTTCTTTTATCTTCCTCTTTGCCCACAATATTTGACTCTGAATTTCTCTCTTATTTATTTCACCTGCAAAAAACCTTCTCTCTACGGCCGCCAGCTCCTCCTCCTCTCCATCACCTTCAATTCATGACTCACCCAACATAGTTTATACTTATCCATGTCCTTTTTATTTGGCAGTAATTATCTCTTCTGTAATTCTTTTGTTCTTCGCCGCCTCAGTCTCTCTCAAAAGCTGACCCGACGTCGCCCGCCCCGCTTTTGAACTCGGGCGCCTTCATCGATCCCGACCGGAACGACTACGGGGCGGAGTCCCCGGAGAACCAGCAGGAAGAAGACAACGCAGAGAATGTCAACTTCGAACCGGGTGTGGTTATTGCGGCGGAGCCAATTTCGATGCTCCGACCCGGAGAGAGCTCGGTGGAGACGACGGCGTGGGCGGTGAGGAAGAGAGATCTGGATGAGATGCTGAAGAGGCCGAGCTGGTTGCCTGAGGACTGGAAAATTGACCTCAGGGTCCGCTCTTCTAGAGCCACAGCTGGGCTCATTGATCGAGAAGGTTTTATTTTCTCTTCACGCACCGTTTTAGTTTCTTGTTAGGGTATGAATCATGTGCGTGTTTTAAGCTGTTTCTTCTGTGGATATTTTTTTTGTTGCATGTGCTGGATTTTGTGTTTATTGCTTGATTTTGTGTAGCAATGTTGATTATGGCATGAACGAATTTAAGAAAAAAATTATTTTCTTTGCGTGTAGTCGAGTCGGGCTACGAGACTGATACTGCGACGAACTGATAATCCTGAGCTGAATGTATATGATTGATCCCTGAGTTATTGGTTTTTTGACAGTATCGATCTGGTGGGCGTGGCTTCTTGATATGCATTGTAGAACATGAAAGAATTTATGGTCCCGAATTCGTATAATACAGAGATGTTATCTGAAATGTTGTGACACTTGAGACAACATGCAGCGGAAATATAAAGATTAACAGACAGTACTCAGAATTAAAAATGTTCACAAGTAAAGACTTGTGAACTTGCCCTTTACAGGACGGAAAAATATATTAAAATCAGTATTCCGAGAATACAAACAGAAGAGGTGCGAAAACTTCTTCCTTATGAATGAATCTTTTTCAAGATCATTCTTACAATCAAATCTAGATACTAAAAGAAAAATATTAAAAATTCTAGATTTCAAAGAATGTACTCATAAGGAGTACGTACAACAGATCCTAGAAACACACTAAAATTCTCGAGATTAAAACTTCAGCTCTCTTTTTGTTTCTTCGAAATCTGTACAATTCTTGAGTCTTGAGTTTGGTATTTATGGACTTGCCAAGCTTCCACTCCTCAGCCCATGATCTGCAAGGAAACCAACCACAAGAGCACTCAAGATAATGGGTTAGTGGGTTAGTTAGGAAGTTAGAATAAAGCCCACAATTAAACTCACTAATCACTACTTAGCCCACTAAGCCATGACACTTAGCCCACTAAGTAATAACTAAAATTTAGTTTGAAAGTAAGAAAGTTAAAAAACACTTTTGTAAATAACAACGTGTTTCAAACTCCCCCTTTTTAACTTTCTGATCAAAACTAAATTTTAGCTAGAACTCCCCTGAGATATTGCTTGAACTCCCCCTGAATTTGAGAATACCAAAAAAATATAGAAAGATCAATTCAAAACAAATTCAGCAAGATAGTTCAACAAAAACTTAAACAAGAAATAACCAAAGTTCAGGGGAAAATAAAAACAGAACAAAATCAAAGTATTGCATTTAAAGTAGAATCTCCAAAGTCTCCTCAGTGTCAGCTGTTGCTCCTCCATCACTTGCACTGGATCCACTGCTCTCCTCTCCATCCTCATTCTTTGCTTCTTCTTCATTAACTCCTTGCCCTCTGCCTCTGGCATCCAAAGGGTGGGAAGTTCCTGCTTCAGCTTCATGACCTTTTTCTCCCCCTTTTTGATCAGAAAGAGCCTTTTGGAGCATGTCCACCATGGTCTGGTGATAGGTAATCTGAGCTAGAGAGTGAGTAAGCTGCTGTAACAGAAGATCTCTAGGAACAGACACAAGAATGTTAGAAGTGTTGTCAACATTGGGAGCAACACCTTCAGTACCCAGATTATTTTGACCTGATTCACTTGAGAGAAAATTATCTCCATTCCAGGGAAGGTCTTGGACATGAGGAGCTCTTAGAAAATTTTGAGATACAGTGATCATGCCTTGTGGAGTGTGAAGATACTCAGAGTCATCTTGTCCTAAGTTTTGAGAGAGTAAAATGGAATAGATGAGAGAAGGATAAGGAAGATGAGTAGAGGGTGAAATTTTCTGGGCAAGATGACCTATAGTATTGAAGAAAAATTTGCCAAAATCAACTGGTAATCCCATCCCCAATTTGTACATGAGTACTGCATGAGGTTTAGTCACCACAGAGACATTTTTGGATGGAATCCAATTCATCACTGTGAGTCTGAACAGAACTGAGTAGAAAGCAGTGAGTTGAGAGACCTTAAATTTTCTGGGGTGTGCAGGCCAACTTTTTAAACAGTTTCCAGAAATAACTTTACACACCTCAGTAAAATCACCATAATTATCTTCATCAATCACAGTAGGAGTTTGTAAATGAGAGTTGATAATTTTGGGAGAAAAAAAGAAGATTGAATTTCTCACAAAAACTTTGCCAAAGTTTGGAGAATTTTTCTTTAAGAAAGAGGTTTGCAAATTGGCATAAAATTCCTTTACCACAGTGGGATCATAGGAGCAGGCAATGTCAACAAGGCTAAGAATGTTTCTTTGATGAAGAAAAGCTGTGATTCTATGCCTATCAAACTCTTCCTTGGAAATTTTCTTTTCCTCAATGAATTGACAATTCATGACTTGAGGACTCAAAATGGAATCAGATTCAAAATAAAAATTAGGACTGAAGGCATTGTTTACCTCAAAAGGAGTTGACAAGTTCTTCCCATCCAAGTCTGGTTCTTCTTCTTCTGAGGAGTCCTCATCTTCTGAATCTTCCAGTTCATCTGGAATGAATGCTGGTTCAGGTGATGCAGCAGGTGGGACAACATCTTCTTCCTGCTGAGAAGCGTCTTCAGAAGATTCACTGTCTGAATCTGAAGAGGGCAAGTTTTTGCGAAAAGCAGCTAGAGGAACCTCCCAGCTGTCACCACTTTTCTCTGGTTCTTCAGCCTGAGGAGGAGATGTATCTGCTTGAACTGCTGCTTCTGCCAGGGTTTCCAGAGGGTCTACATGAGGTACTGATGGAGTTTCTTCTGTAGTGGTAAAATCCTGAGCATCAACAGTGGGAATGTCAACATGCTCTGCAGAAGACATCCCAGAAAAATCAGGCATTTCTTCATCCTGATAAGGAGCAGCACCCTCAGCATCATTCTGAGGAACATTTGCTGAAGCAGTGGGTGCAGCAGCATCTTCTGGAACAGGTGCAGCAACACCTTCAGAAACAGGTGCAACAACACCTTCAGGAACAGAATGTGGAGAGGCTGTTGTTGCCATGCTGGGCTGAGATGTCTCCCCCTGAGTTGATGCTGAGGGAGGGGAGTTGTTGGATGATGACTCGGAGGCTTGAGCCTGTGGTACTGCAAAGGTAGGATCCCCTGCTTCATCATCAGTTTCTTCATCTACCAAATGAAGACCTCTTCGTGGATTTGGCCGAACTGGAGTGCGGCCACCTCTGCCTCCTCTTCTTCCACCTCTGCTTCCTCTTCTGGGAGAGTGTTCACCCCTCCGGCGTTGTGACCCAGCAGTATTCAGGTATGGAAAGGGGTTCATGCGCTTGGACCGGCGAGTAGGAAATCTTCCGGCAGTGGAAGAGGGACCCACGAAATTGAAGTTGTCTGGGTCAATCGGATTCAACTCGTCTCCGGGCTCAATGTAGCTGATAGGAAGAGCATCAAGGTTGACCGGATGAACGATGATGGCCAGATTTGGGTCTGCTGGTTCAGGTGCTGCAGCATCGTTGTGGACATCATCTTCGGCTGGAAGGGGATTTCTAGGTGGAGATGCCATGATACAGTAGATAAAAATTTCTTCTTTGTGCTTTTGATTTGAAAGTGTGAATTTTCGAAAGATTAAGCACGAAATTTATAAGCCCTAGTTTTTGCTGAAGAAAAGAAAACGAAGTGGAGAAGATGAAGAAGTGGGGTGCGTTTTTCTTGGAGAAAGTGTGATTAAGGAGAATAACACTTCCTTTGGCAGTTTAAGGCAAAACGTGACACATGGCACAATAAGGAGTGAACTTAGTGAAAAATGAAAGACTAACCCATGTACCCCATGACCCATATAAATAGTGATAATTCAATATAAATAATAGTAATAAAAATAATATTATCACTCACGAAATATTCACAAAAATAGAAAAACAAATTTATTAATGATTAATAGTATGAGAAAAAAATTGGCTAACAGGCATAGATTTTATTATATATATATCTATTTTTTTTTTTTTTTTTTAAACTCTTATTTTCAAGTCAAACAATTCACATGGAACATGATCAAGTGTTCAGTTTGAAGGTTCCTCAGTTACTAAGATATGACTATCAAAATAGAGGAGTTTGACTTATGTGAGTGGAATTATTTCCCAAATGTTTACATGAAGCATGATCACGTTTCAAGGTGAAAGACTTCCAGTTACTTATTTAGAAAAATAATTTATCACAGTGAAGTCATTATTTAAAGAAGCTAAGCTTCAGTAAATTATGTTGCAGCTTAAGATGTTTGATGCGGTGCTGCAACATATTTCAGGACATGTTTATTGGGTACACATCCCGAGAGATTTTCTGAGTTTAGAAAACCTCTCATAATCTAATGCCTTTGTAAAGATGTCAGCCAGCTGATCTTCTGTAGGAATGTACTTTAAGCACACTATATTTTTCTCAACTATATCACGAATAAAATGATGTTTAATATCTATGTGTTTAGTTCGTGAGTGTTGAACAGGATTTTTTGAAATGTCAATAGCACTTGAATTATCACAATATATGGTCAGGGTATCACTGGTCAACCCATAATCTCCCAACATTTGTTTCATCCAAATTAGTTGACCACAACATCCTCCAGCAGCTACATATTCTGATTCAGCTGTTGAGAGAGATACACAATTTTGCTTTCTACTAAACCAAGAAACCAGATTATTCGCCAAAAAGAAACATGCACCTGAAGTGCTTTTTCTGTCACTAATATCCCCAGCCCAATCAGAATCACTAAAACCTATCAAGTTTGTGTTTGTGTCTTTGAAAAACTGAATCCCTAAATCTACTGTACCTGCAACATACCTAATAATCCTCTTCACAGCTTTAAGATGAGTGACTTTGGGATTAGCTTGATACCTGGCACACACACAAACACTAAACATAATGTCAGGCCTGCTTGCTGTTAGATACAGAAGGCTTCCAATCATGCTTCTGTATAGAGTGCTGTCAATATCTTCTGCAACATCATCCTTGGACAGTTTTTGGCTAGAACCCATTGGAGTTTTCATGTGCTTGGCTGACTCCAACTCAAATCTTTTGACCAGATTGAGAGCATACTTCTTTTGATTTACAAAAATTCCTTCACCTGACTGTTTGATTTGGAGTCCTAGGAAGTAATTCAACTCCCCTACCATGCTCATTTCAAAAATGTGAGACATAGAATCTACAAAAGACTGTAAAAGGTTAGCACACGTAGAGCCAAAGACAATATCATCAACATATATCTGAACAATAATGATATGATTATTTGTTCTTTTAATAAATAGAGTTCTGTCTGCCTCTCCTCTGTTGAACTGTATTTCAAGTAAGAAGTCAGTGAGTCTTTGATACCAAGCTCTAGGAGCTTGTTTAAGACCATACAGTGCCTTCTTAAGTTTGAAAACATGATTAGGCTTGGCAGAATCTTCAAAACCCTTGGGTTGTTCTACATATGCTTCCTCATTTAGAATCCCATTCAGAAATGCACTTTTGATATCCATCTGATACAGTTTGATTTTAAGAAAGCAGGCTATAGCAAGAAGTAATCTAATAGATTCAATTCTAGCTACTGGAGCAAAAGTCTCATCAAAGTCTATACCCTCAATTTGGGTATAACCTTGTGCTACTAACCTAGCCTTATTTCTAACCACTGTACCTTTTTCATCAGTTTTGTTTTTGAAGATCCACTTAGTTCCTATTACATTTACATGGTTTGGCCTGGGAACTAAGTACCACACATCATTTCTGATGAACTGATTCAACTCTTCATGCATTGCATTTACCCAGAATTCATCCTTCAGGGCTTCTCCAATATTCTTTGGTTTTATATTATCCTACTCAAGTGGTTCCAGTT
>NW_012192950.1:392501-410288 GCF_000504015.1 Erythranthe guttata
AACAAAAACTAGAAATTGAGTTTAACCAACCTGTACAGATTTTTGAACACCTCAAAAGTGTCTGATTTTTCTCTTAAAAAAAACACCCAAGTATATCTTGAAAAATCATCAACACATACAAAGACATATTTTTTACCACCTAGGCTTTCTACCTCTATAGGACCCATAAGATCCATATGTACAAGTTCAAAACAACTAGTGGTACCAACGTGTTGCAACACTTTGTGTGGTACTCTGGTTTGCTTTCCCTTCTGGCACATTCCACATATAGGAATATCCTTGATCTTGAGATCTGGTACTCCTCGTATGGCATTGTATTTTTTGAGCAGCTTCAGATTTTTGAAGTTTGTGTGACCTAGCTTCTGGTGCTATAGTTCTACTTCACTTACTCTTGAGCTCTTGCAAGATATGGTGTCACCAGTTTGATAGCAATTATCCATTGATCTGGAACCTGTCAGTACACAATGATTTTGATTATCAAACACAGAACAACAGTATTTATCAAACTCTACACGTAGATCATCATCACACAATTGACTGATACTGATGAGGTTTGACCCCAATCCTTCAACATGTAGGACATTTGAAAGTTTTGGGAGTCCCTCAATACTGAGTGTTCCACGTCCAACCACTTTGCCTTTAGCTCCTCCTCCATAGGTTACACGTCCTCCATTAAGTGTGTGGTAGTTTGATAGAAATTCCTTTGTTCCAGTCATGTGCCTAGAGCATCCACTATCAAAGTACCATGAACCTGAAATGTTAGCATTTAAAGAGGTGTATACTGCCTTGCACAAAAGTTTACCTTTGGGAGTCCATATTTTACACTCCTTTTGGGTACATTCTACCTTTTTCTTTGAAGTGTTCCCTGGAGTGATGTGGCTTATTTTGTACAATATTTTGTCACTGTTGAGTTTTTCACAAAATGGACGAATATGTCCTGGTGAGAAACAGTAATGACAAATGTATCCCCTTGTTCTGGATTCTGAAGTGGTGACTGTGAGATTCCTGGATTCCTTGCCATTTGAACCCTTTTCTTTGACAAAGACAATTTCTTTCTTCTTTACTGGCTTGTGTTTCTTCACTTGTTTCTTGAACCCTAGACCTTCCTTTTTGTTGTACTTTTCTAGTGACACAATCTCTTCGAGTTTAGTTGTGCCGGTATTCATCCTCTTGATTGCTAGAGTTGCTTTTTTGAGTTCATCTTTCACCTTTGCCAGTTCAAGATCCTTTTTGGTGATTCCAACCTCCAAATGTGTGATTGTTTCTTTAAGGGAAGAATTTTCCTTGTTGGCTGCATCTAGAGCTTGAGTCTTCTTCTCCAAGTTTCTGATCAGCTTCTTACACATTTCTTCCTCATCACTAACTGCTTCATTACTGGATTCTGCTGCATTCAAAGAAATAGAGTTTAAACATGTATAATGATCAGTATTACATTCTGAAATTTCAGTTACTGAAAGTGTTTCAGAAAGTGTTGCAGCATCCAAAGGAACTCCTTGTGATTCTGTTTCAGAGGCACTTCCAGTGAGATATCGGACAGAAAGAGCCTGTTTAGAGGATTGCTGTTCCTCTGTCTGATCAGGTTGCTCTTCCTCCTCATCACTGACTGCACAAATCAGACTCATTCCTCTTCTTCTCAAGGTATTTGCACATTCATTTGCATAATGTCCAAATCCTGAACATGCCCTGCATTTAATATGGTCCAAGTTAGGTGGTTCAGAATTTGAACGAATAAATGGAGAATTTTTTGAAATGTTTTGAGAAGATGTTTGAGGAAATGTTCTCTGTGGAATAGATCTGTTCCGAGGCTGAGTTTGTAGATTTTGTGGAGAGCCTTCTGTAAATAACTGTCTGGGCTTGATTCCACTTCGTCTGTATGCCCTATTGAATTTTTGAATTTGAAACGCCACATTGTTGAGACATTCTTCTGCATCATCATCATATTCCAGAGCAGCATCTTCCTTTTCTAATTCTGCCTGGAGTGCATTTGAGATAGCCTTTCCTTTCTCCTTTCTTTGATCTTCGAAGTTCATCTCTCTGGACTTTAGACTACCAATTAGTTCGTCCATCCGTAGAGATGATGTATCTTTAGCCTCCTCAATAGCAGTAACCGTCATGCTGAACCTTTCTGGAAGAGTTCTCAATACCTTATTCACCAGTGTCTCATTGCTCAAAGGACCACCTAAGGATTGAAATTCATTAGCCAAATCAATCAACTTCTCATTGTACTGAGAAATTGTTTCAGTTTCCTCCATTCTCAGTCTCTCAAATTTGGAAGAGAGTAATCTGAGTTTGGTTCTTCTGACACTATCTGATCCCTCACAATGTAGCTGAAGGACTTCCCAAGCATCCTTCGCAGAAGTGCATACAGAGATTAATTTAAACATTGTTAAATCTACTGAATTGAAAATTGCATTTAACGCCTTTGAATTTTGGTTGGCATTTGCAAGATCATCTGGTGTCCACCGTAATTCTGGAGTTGGAAACACATCCCCGTCCACGTCTGTGATAGTTGGTGGCTTCCATCCAGTGAGAATAGATCTCCAGGCTCTCTCATCAATGGCTTTGATGTACGCCCTCATCTTGACTTTCCAGTAGGTGTAGTTTGTGCCATCAAGTACAGGAGGTCGCATAGAAGCAGTCATCTGAGTATCCATCACGAATTCGTTTCTGTAAAGAAAATAGGAACAAACACTTAGTATACGTCAAGTGTTGGCTCTTGATGCCAATTGAAAGAATTTATGGTCCCGAATTCGTATAATACACAGATGTTATCTGAAATGTTGTGACACTTGAGACAACATGCAGCGGAAATATAAAGATTAACAGACAGTACTCAGAATTAAAAATGTTCACAAGTAAAGACTTGTGAACTTGCCCTTTACATGACGGAAAAATATATTAAAATCAGTATTCCGAGAATACAAACAGAAGAGGTGCGAAAACTTCTTCCTTATGAATGAATCTTTTTCAAGATCATTCTTACAATCAAATCTAGATACTAAAAGAAAAATATTAAAAATTCTAGATTTCAAAGAATGTACTCATAAGGAGTACGTACAACAGATCCTAGAAACACACTAAAATTCTCGAGATTAAAACTTCAGCTCTCTTTTTGTTTCTTCGAAATCTGTACAATTCTTGAGTCTTGAGTTTGGTATTTATAGACTTGCCAAGCTTCCACTCCTCAGCCCATGATCTGCAAGGAAACCAACCACAAGAGCACTCAAGATAATGGGTTAGTGGGTTAGTTAGGAAGTTAGAATAAAGCCCACAATTAAACCCACTAATCACTACTTAGCCCACTAAGCCATGACACTTAGCCCACTAAGTAATAACTAAAATTTAGTTTGAAAGTAAGAAAGTTAAAAAACCCTTTTGTAAATAACAACGTGTTTCAGAACACTAGGGTTAAACTTGCTGGGGTGGCGCCCGATTAGAACCTTTCCATTTTCAACTTTGTGCTTAATTAGGTGTAAGAGATGTATGAAATATATAAGGTCAAGTGTTAAAGGAGTTCGATCATAATTTTTTCGCCCTGAGCTTGACGTTTTTGTGTAGGTATTGACTTTCACAGGTAGCATATTGTGGCACGAGTAACGTGCGCACGATTCGTGTCGCTAAATCGGTCAAGTTTGGATTGGATACGACTTTACCGGAAAAGACACAGATCCCCGATTAGAATGTACTTTATAAACAACCAAGAGGACTTTTTGGACTTTTCACCAACCGCACCCGACAATGACCGAGATCATGGTTAATAACTCGACGCGAATTTAGTCTTGAAACGAAACCTTACGTCGATTAGTCAAACCCATTTCAGGTTGTAAATTTCTATGTTGTTCTTTGGTAACTTAGTTATTTAAAATTCTTTCCCGAGTTTTTGGCTTCCGAAATGAGTGTTTGTTTTGCATTTGAAAATTCTTCTCATTTCTTCTCTTCCAACCGAAAAATTAAAATCTTCAAATATTTTCAGACATGAAAGCGTAGAAAATAGGGGGGCGAGAATTGGTGGTTATCAATATATATATATATTTACTTTGTGTGTGTATTATGCATGTTGCCTTGTGTTAATTACTCATTTATTGGGTTGATCATATATATCAGGTTTGGAAATATGTGGAGTGGCTGCGGATTGAGGTGGGCTAATTATCTGAGGCATAACATTTTATTTTATTCAATGTCGATTAAAAAGCTTAAATGAAGCAAAAAACTCCTTTCAAATTTGTTTACAACAAAGTTAGTTGCCGCCGATTTTGCATATTTCCTCAGTCGTTTTGTTTTCTTGGAATAATGGAGTAGTCTGTGCTTGCTATTTGTTTTGCTTTCATGATTGATGTTAGAATCCGAGAGGATTCTAATTTCGGGTTTTCAACACGTGTGTGAAAACCGTGTATAAAAATTAGGGAAGTTTCCTTAGTTCTTTAAACTCTTATTTTGTCATTAATTTATTTAATTGCCTAAGTGGTTTATTAACAAGGAATTTCTTTTACTAAGACTTTCCTTGTTACATAACTCTTTTTTCCTTACGTGAGATTATAACTAACCTAATGGGCTCTAATCTTGTGTAGGGCTCTACTAATTCAACTAAGGAAGTATAAGAATGAGAGCATCAACGTGTGTGAAGGCTGTCCCTTTTATTTTGAGAGAAAAGAATATTTTCTGCTCTTACTTTGCTGCTCCAGACTTCTTGATCTTAATTCGAGAAGAAAAATACAGAAAAAGGTTTGCTTCTTTCACGGGAAAAGAAGATCGGTTCTTCGGGAGGAGAACTCAGAAGATCTCGGGAGGAGGTCGACCCGCCGACTGAGGGACTCAGCGTTGAAGGAAGTTCAACCGTGCGGATTAAGGGACGTGCTGCAAAGTGAAGATTGTTAATTCAGCGTAGTATACAAGAACGGCGTCGACAAAGAGGGAGTCTTTGCATTTCGATTAAGTCCTATTATTGTATTCGTAAAACTAAAGATTAGTAAATTTCATTTGCAGGTCCCCGTGGATGTAGGGTACAATTGTATCCGAACCACTTTAAAATTTGTGTCTTTTTATTACTGTTCCATTAACTGTTGCAACTCTTCGTAAAACAGTAGAACAGTATCTAAAACTGAATCTATAATTTATCAGACACAAATATATAATTAATTTGCACGAAATAATTGTATCAATTGGCATCAAGAGCCTGTCACTTAATACATCTAGTGAGATTTTGGGAACTGATTACTCTTATTTTGTGCAGATATGAATACTCAACGAGAAGGATCTTCAACTACTCGCCCACCTCTCCTAATCGGCTCCAACTACTCATACTGGAAATCAAAAATGAAGATGTTTATCAAATCCATAGATGAGAGAGCATGGCGCGCCATCATAACTGGTTGGGCACCTCCCATGATCAAAGGAGAAGACAAAGTGGAAGTATTCAAACCAGAAGCAGATTGGAGTGATGGAGAGATACTACTCGCAAACTACAACTCAAGGGCCCTAAACGCAATATTTAGTGGTGTTGATGATAACCAATTTAAACTAATAGCGTCATGTGAATCTGCAAAAAGAGCTTGGGAAATCCTTCAAGTCACATACGAAGGAACGTCAACTGTAAGGACATCCAAGTTACAGATGCTGGCCACCAAATTCGAAAATTTGAAGATGGAGGAGAATGAGACGATCACTGACTTCCATGCTAAACTCTGTGATATCTCCAATGAATCATACGCACTCGGTGAACCTTACTCAGAAAGCAAATTGGTGAGAAAAGCGATGCGCTCATTACCTGAAAGATTTGCTTACCGAATTGCTGCCATTGAAGAAGTCAGAGATGTTGACACGCTCAAATTAGACGAACTCATGGGGAAACTTCTAGCATAAGAACTCAATCATGGTGAAAATCATCGTGAAAAGTCTAGAGAAAAGAAGATAGCCTTTCAAGCAGAAACTTCATATGCAACACCCCAAAACTCGTCAACTCAAGAAGATGAGCAGACGGTTGAAGAATCCTTGGCACTACTATCGAAAAACTTTGGGAAATTTCTCAAAAAGATCGGAAAAAGGGGAAACCTTCCCAACACAGGGAAACCCGTGAACTTTCAAAACTCTAGGAGAAATTCAAATCAAGATAACTCAGAGGAGTCAAAACCGAGAAGAATACAATGCCGAGAATGCGAAGGCTTTGGTCACATTCAATCAGAATGCGCAAACACCCTGAAGAAAAAGAAAAGAATGTCACTTACTACTGTTTGGAGTGATGAAGAAGAATCTGATGATGACCAAGGAAATAACGATCAAGTCACTAACTTTGTGGCATTCAGCAGCAAAGTTCCTCTGGATAGCTCAGAATCAACTGTTGCAACAGTCTGTAAAACAGAATCCAGGTATGAAAATGTGTGTTCTGATTATGACAAAAATCTGAACGAAAATTCTTCTTTTGCAGAGGATCCGAACAGCAGCAGCGATGAGGAAGAACCAACCTTGGACGAAGTAAATGAGGTATATGAGAAAATGTACCAAAAATGGCTCGACGTTGTTAAGGTAAATAACTTCCTAGAAAAGGAGAAGCTTGTGCTTATAGAAGAAAACAAGACACTAAAGGTAAGAATCTCTACTCTTGAGGAGAGGGTCATATCTAGTGATCAAGAGAAAAATAGTTTGCAGGCTAAACTTACTCAAACTCAAGAAGCAATTGCTAAATTGAACATGGGTAAAGGTAATCTTGATGAAATCTTAAACAACAATAAGCCAAACTATAATCGTCTAGGCATAGGAGGAAGTCAGCTACCCAAAGTTGATCTAAAGCGAAAGGAAGATCAAAACAGAAAAATCAACTTTGTTAAACAGGTTTCTGTCGCACAAACAGTTGCAACTGTTGAGGCAACGAAGCACCATTCAAAGAAAAGGTTTATTCCCACTTGTTTTTTCTGTCAAAATCCAGGTCACATACGTCCTAGATGTTTCAAATATTTAAAACTTGTGAAAAAACTAGTGGCTCGTTCTCTTTACTCTGCTAGGGCTGATTACTTTCCTTCATTCTCTCAAAAACCCAAAAATAAAATTGATATTTCAAATAGGCCTCAGCAAAAAATTTGGGTTGAAAAGTCCACGTTTAAATGTTTATCTGCCATTACTTCTTTAAAAGCAAGTACTGCTAATGATTGGTATTTTGACAGTGGTTGTTCACGACATATGACCGGTGTTAAAGAGTTTCTGAAAAACTACCAACAAATCACCGGTGGAGCTGTTACCTTTGGAAACGGGAAAAAGGGTGAAGTGCTAGGGAAAGGATCGCTAAATCATGAGGATCTGCCAAAGCTGAAGAATGTACTACTTGTAGAAGGACTCACGTCAAATCTGATAAGCATCAGCCAGTTATGTGATCAAGATCTTGAAGTCAGATTCAACAAATTCGCGTGTCGAGTCTTAGACAAAGACGAGAATTGTGTCATTCAAGGAACCCGATCATCTGACAACTGCTATATTCTTGTATCTGCTGGTATGAACTGTTTCAACAGTTTGTCAGACTCTACAGTGCTATGGCACAAGAGGTTAGGACATCTGAACTTTGATAATCTCGTAAAAATTTCCAGCAGTGAGTATGTTAGAGGTCTGCCCAAACTCACCAAAGAAGTAGGAAGAATATGTGGTGATTGCAAAATGGGTAAACAAATCAAAAGTTCACACAGGGCTTTAGCTAATGTAAGAACCAGTAGAAACCTAGAACTCCTACACATGGACCTTATGGGACCAATGCAAGTAGAAAGTATAGGTGGAAAACGGTACATATTCGTGTGTGTAGATGATTTTTCCAGATTTACTTGGGTAGAATTTATTAGGGAAAAATCTGATTCTTTTGATGTGTTTAAAAAACTGTGCAAAAAGGTGAGTGTTGAGAAACAGCGTGACATTGAGAGAATTAGGAGCGATCATGGGAGAGAATTTGAAAATTCTTTATTTACTAACTTTTGTGAAAAATATGGAATATCTCATGAATTCTCCGCACCTAAAACTCCTCAACAAAATGGAGTTGTTGAACGCAAAAATCGCACTCTGCAAGAAATGGCCAGGGTCATGATGAACGCAAAGGAGATTGCTCCTCGATTTTGGGCAGAGGCAGTTAACACTGCATGTCATATCATAAATCGAGTTTATCTTCGACCAGGTCTACTGGAAGAAGAACCAGCAAAGGAATCAGATAACAGCTCCAGTGTCACACCAACAGTTCCAACAGTTGATGCAACCTCTACCCTTTCAGTAGAAAGTGACGCTGATTCTGAAACAGGAGATGAAGCTGAAGTCAGCCCTCTCGAATTGGATGACCAAACTCACAGGGAACCCTCAAAAAGAGTCAAGAAGAATCATCCAGTGGATCAAGTCATTGGTCCGGTCGAAGAAGGAATTCAAACCAGAGGTAAACCCAAGGTAGACTACAAGGAGATGGCAATGTATGTTTGTTTCACTTCGATTATAGAACCCAAAAACGTTAAAGAAGCCTTGTTAGATGAGTATTGGATTCAAGCCATGCATGAGGAACTGGAACAATTCGTTCGAAATGACGTTTGGGTCTTGGTTCCTAGGCCTGATAATGTCAATATAATAGGTACAAAATGGGTCTTTAAAAATAAGTCTGATGAACATGGAAATATCGTTCGTAACAAAGCTAGATTAGTTGCACAAGGCTATAGTCAAATCGAAGGCATTGACTTCGATGAAACTTTTGCTCCTGTTGCTAGACTAGAATCTGTTCGATTACTCCTTGCTATTGCTTGTTTTCTAAAAATCAAACTTTTTCAAATGGACGTCAAAAGCGCTTTTTTAAATGGTATTTTAAAAGAAGAAGTTTATGTTGAACAACCCAAAGGATTTCAAGATCCACATCATCCCAAGTACGTTTTCAAATTGAACAAAGCCCTGTATGGTCTCAAACAAGCGCCTCGAGCATGGTATGAGCGTCTTACAGAATTTTTATCTCACAAGGGATACACTAGGGGTAGCGCTGATCGAACTCTCTTCTTTAAAAAATCAAAGGGAGACATCCTAATTGCTCAAATTTATGTTGACGATATTGTTTTTGGGTCTACCTCTCAAACAAAAATTGAAGAATTTGTTGAACAAATGTCTAGTGAATTTGAAATGAGCATGGTTGGGGAACTTACGTATTTTTTAGGTCTTCAAGTTAAACAAATGAGTGATGGAATTTTCATAACTCAATCCAAGTATGCTAAAAATCTTGTCAAGCGATTTGGTTTGGAATCTGCAAAAACCGTTAGAACTCCTATGGGAACGAATGACAAACTGTCGCGACAGTTGGATGCAACTTCTGTAGATCCCACACTTTATCGAAGCATGATAGGTAGTCTACTGTATCTTACCTCTAGCAGACCGGATATATGCTATAGTGTTGGAGTTTGCGCCAGGTATCAATCAAATCCCAAGGAATGTCACCTAAGTGCTGTCAAAAGAATCATTCGCTACGTAAGTGGAACAACTGATTTCGGTATTTGGTATTCCATGGATACTAACACAACACTTGCAGGTTTTAGCGATGCTGATTGGGCAGGTGATGCAGACGATCGAAAAAGCACGACGGGAGGATGTTTCTACCTTGGGAATAATCTCGTCTCCTGGTACAGCAAAAAGCAGAATAGTATCTCACTTTCCACTGCCGAATCCGAATATATCGCTGCAGGTAGTTGTTGTGCTCAACTCTTATGGATGAAACAAATGGTATGTGATTATGGTATTAGTCAAGATTTATTGCATATTTATTGTGACAATATGAGTGCAATTAATATTTCCAAGAATCCAGTACAGCACTCTCGAACTAAGCATATTGAAATTCGCTACCATTTCATTAGAAATCTAGTAGAGGAAGGAACTGTCTCATTAGAGTATGTCACAACGGAGAAACAACTTGCTGACATCTTTACTAAACCCCTAGATGCACAAAGGTTCGATTCCTTGCGAAATTCGCTTGGAATCTGTATTGTCTGACCCGTGCAGTTGCATAAACTGTTGCAACAGTCTGTGTCCAGACTTGCAACTTTTAAAGTTTTATGGACACATCACGCATACTGCATTTTTTTTCATCTAGGTTATGCATTAGACATACTGCATGTGATGAGACCCCTTGTGTATTGGATACTATCTGTACATTCAAATTTTGTGAGGTAGAACTTCATCAATCCCCAAATGATGGCTACAGAGGCTTTAGTTTATTTACCACCTTTCACAGTCTTGTCATGGTTGAACACTCTCATAAGGAAAAGCTGCCGCTCCAAATGAGTGAAAGCTACTCTTGAATTTTCGTTAATACTATATATAATGTCAATCAATTGGTCTGTGAATAGTTCGAAGCCTTTTTGAGTTGAGTCAGTAAATCACGTGGTCGAAAGCTCGCTACAGGGCTCAATTAGAAAGCCCAGGGGACTACACATTGCACGACCATTATAAATTGTATATACGGTCAGTGAATAGTTCGAAGCCTTTTTGAGTCGAGCCGGTAAACCACATGACCGAACACTCACTACACGACTCAATTAGAAAGCCCAGGGGACTACACATTGCACGACCATAACTATCTTGCTATTTTAATTGCTCTGTTCTTCATGAAAAAACTACCATTGGTAGTGTGTGTATGCTACCTAATAAGAGTGTCTTTGTGCTTGACTTGAGGATACTAAATTTGCTGTTAGTCTCCTTAGTCTATCTCTTGGAGCTTGCTTTTTGTTAAAATTGAAGATAAACCCCATGGTTTGATAGTCCTAATAGTATCCTATTCACTTGTGTTTATTCACTCATATTTTTTTCTTCTCACGTTTATTTTTCGTCTTACTTATTTGCCTCTGCATGTTAGGCATTTATTTATTTATTAAAAAAAAAAAAAAAAAAAAAAAAAAAAATCCGGGGTGGGTTCGTAATTTTTGGCGGCAATATATTTCTTCGGAGTAACTCACTGTTCTGAGCATTTTTTTTCTTCTCGAAGTTTATTTGAACTGTGTTGGGCTTCATATGCGAAAGTTGAGAGTTGTTGTATCTGAATTTGATTTTCATTAATTGAATTTATTGTGAGCATAATTATTATATTTGCAATTCTCTCACTTGACTATTCCTAATTGCTAAACTACCCCTGAGCAGACCAACAGTCATCCTTGGAGAATCCCGGATTCATTTTTTTCTCTCCAATTTATCTTCTTCCCTACTGCTCTGTTTGCTTCTTCTTCTTCTTTTGCAGCAAAACCCCAAAAATTCAACACAGTCGAAGGGAATCAACAACATCGTCATGGGCAAACGAAAAAAAAAAAACATCGGTGGTTCATCCTCGTCGTCCAAACGACGGTCCTCACGGCCGCCTCCGTCGACAATTTTGGCAATCTGCCACTCATTTTGGTCCCTAGGTTTTCTCCACCGCCGTCGCCGCCAGTCTCGCCGCCGTCACCGTTCATCTATTCTCCACCATCTCCTCCACTGCCACACTCGCCGGCTGCCCAATCGTCACCACCACCGTGTGCACCGCCATCGCAACCACCCAAACCGGCCTCACCGGCACCACCGCCACCTCGCCGCTCTCGTCGACGCGCTACTCACTCTGCCTCGCCTTCCGCTACTCGCACCACCGCTGGTCACTCTGCACCGGATCCCGTGGTGCCTATCTCTGCTGTCGATGCTTTTAATTCTCGGTTCTTTCTCCGAGCGCATCAAACCCGGTGGCGTCTGTCAAGTGGTTCATGATTTTTATGCCAACCTAACTAGTGGGGTCTCTGATTGTCGAAGTCGTTTTTACGAAGAAGAAACTCGACTATTTTACTACCCTTGCTCAGAAAGGGGGAGATTATTCTTCAGGGGGAGTTGACAACGAAGCATCAACCCAGGAGGAACCGCATACAGGGGGAGCTGATGCAGCTGCTAGAACTACTTCTGATCCAACTGTTGTTGCTCCAACTGTTCCAACAGTTGATGGTACAACAGCTGAAGTTGATACGAATGATGACGAGGAGTTGTTCGTTGATGCTGAAAATATTCTGGATTAGTTTATTTTTATAGTTTTTTTGTGGTTGTCGAATTCATTTTCTGAACAACGGCCTCTAATAGTCTGCTAGGCTTAACTTTTTTTCCTGTTTTGTTAACTGCTGTTTTCTTTAACTGTTCTAACAGTTACTCTATTATGCAGTTTAATGTTTTGTCAGGTATTTGATCAAGGGGGAGGACTTGATTATAATAAATAGATGACAAAGGGGGAGATTGTTAGAATCCGAGAGGATTCTAATTTCTGGTTTTCAACACGTGTGTGAAAACCGTGTATAAAAACTAGGGAAGTTTCCTTAGTTCTTTAAACTCTTATTTTGTCATTAATTTATTTAATTGCCTAAGTGGTTTATTAACAAGGAATTTCTTTTACTAAGACTTTCCTTGTTACATAAACTCTTTTTTCCTTACGTGAGATTATAACTAACCTCATGGGCTCTAATCTTGTGTAGGGCTCTACTAATTCAACTAAGGAAGTATAAGAAGGAGAGCATCAACGTGTGTGAAGGCTGTCCCTTTTATTTTGAGAGAAAAGAATATTTTCTGCTCTTACGTTGCTGCTCCAGACTTCTTGATCTTAATTCGAGAAGAAAAATACAGAAAAAGGTTTGCTTCTTTCACGGGAAAAGAAGATCGGTTCTTCGGGAGGAGAACTCAGAAGATCTCGGGAGGAGGTCGGCCCGCCGACTGAGGGACTCAGCGTTGAAGGAAGTTCAACCGTGCGGATTAAGGGACGTGCTGCAAAGTGAAGATTGTTAATTCAGCGTAGTATACAAGAACGGCGTCGACAAAGAGGGAGTCTTTGCATTTCGATTAAGTCCTATTATTGTATTCGTAAAACTAAAGATTAGTAAATTTCATTTGCAGGTCCCCGTGGATGTAGGGTACAATTGTATCCGAACCACTTTAAAATTTGTGTCTTTTTATTACTGTTCCATTAACTGTTGCAACTCTTCGTAAAACAGTAGAACAGTATCTAAAACTGAATCTATAATTTATCAGACACAAATATATAATTAATTTGCACGAAATAATTGTATCAATTGATTTTCTCTATATTCAAATCTTTTTATTCATTTTTTCCTTTATCCTCTAATTGCGGGAGGCTTTCTTTAAATCTTTTTATTTCTTTTGTCCATCAATCATCTAATAGCGGGGGCCTTCCCTCAGTGTATGCCATTATCTTCTTTCGGATAAATTCTTGCTTTGTTTATATCTACTGGAATATAATGGAGCTTGCTTTGTTTCTGTTGAACTTTTGATATAGTTGTACTTGTGACCATTTTTTCTACTTCTTCCATGCTTTGATTCCAATGGGAGTTAGTTTCCTCTGGTAATAGTTGGACTTTAAAAGAGTGAATTATTTATGTCTATATCTTATTGTTTGTGATTTTTTCAAGTATTTAGTTAATTTTGACTCGATAGTTAATTCTAAACGTGTGATGATAGGAGTCACAACATGGGCTTCAAATATAGGATTTAATCTAATCAGATGTTATTTTCATACTTCTACTGAAATCAGGTTGACTTTCTTAATTGAAACCTTGCTAAATAACACGATGAAAAATTACTTTTTTTTTTTTTAATGATTGTGTTTAGGCATAATATTTTGCCCGGGTACTTTGGCTTTATATGCAGAAAAGATGCTACAAAACGACCTCATTGATTTCAAATTGCTGCAACTCTATTGACCTTCTTGCTGGACAAAGAGCCGAAATTTCAGTTTTTGCTTATGAATACGAGAAAAAACTGGTACATAATTTCTTTTGTAAATCAATTCAGATTTCAGTACACAAAATTGGTTAAATAATATCTTATTTGTATTGCAAGTCATTTTCTCTATTTGTGAGTTATGACATTGAGCAGTCTAGATATCCTCCATCGTATCTCTCGATCTTATTTATTATGTTTTGATTCTTTATTGATGAATACTATTGGTTCATTTTATTTATCGTCTTCTTACACTGTTCGTGTTATTATACGGTTCAACTACCGAGACCAAGGCAAACTTCTCGCCGTCTGGGTAGCCTCCTCTTATCGCCTTTGTCCTTTCTTTTCTTTTTCCTTTTCTTCTGCGCGGTGTTCTTTATTACAACAAAGTCAGAGATGCATAAAGTTGTTGATGGACGGTAAAAAATCCGAGCTTCGTGTACAATTTTAACAACCTGTTGCCAATGTTCTTTTTAATCTTTTTTCTTGAAAAATACAATTACTTGCTCATTTTCTTACTCTACTTCATTGTTCTCTCTTCAATAGGCTGGTGAACAATTATTTCTACCTACCTTTTAGATTACGTTTGTGGGGAATTGAGGTATGATAAACTAACATGGGGTAGAATGCAGAGTCCTAACAGGTTTTTTTCTCATTGCAAACTGTCTTCTCTTGAAGGAGTTGCTGAGTTGAAGGCCCTTGAGTACTTGTTTGTTCAATAAAATTGTGGGGATTTTTCTACTTCATTGTGTGTTGTGTTGCTGTTGAATTGCCTTAGTAGACTTTTTAAAATTGTGGGGATTTTTCTACTTCATTGTGTGGATTTTTCTACTTTTTAACCATAATAATGTGTTACTGTCTTGATCCATGTAGGAATTGGTGTTAAATAATATTTGCATATGGAGAGTTTAGTTGTCTTTTTGCCCATTAACTGAAATACAAGAGGAGAAAAAGGAGGGGTGCACCACATCAAATCATCAACAATGCCGCTGAGGAGTTTCACGCATCCATTACGGGATTTTTATCTTATGTTTTGTCTTTGTTGCTATTAAATGGTAGTTTTCGTCCTTTTAAATCTTTACGAGCCGTGAGAGATAGAAATTTATAACTTACGAAAAAATTGACCGGGCACCGCGCCTTGCGCGGTGCTCCATCACTAGTATATATATAT
Source organism: Erythranthe guttata (assembly GCF_000504015.1). The sequence continues at coordinate 407,389 of NW_012192950.1, forward strand.
ATATAGATGTGTATATATATACACGCATATATATATATATATATATATATATATATTGTATTAATTAGAACTACTGTGTGTAAATATCCCATTCGATTTGCTATCATGAAATACCAAAATGGATGACACTGAATTTTCACTCAGGTATATATATATATATATACTAGGGGGAGAGGCACCGCGCAATGCGCGGTGCTGTTTGCCCACTATCTATGAGTAATTTTGATGGCAATATCTGTTGAGGCTGTATCTGTTGATAAGAGGCAGACTCTGGTCTTTAAACCGGTGAGCACTTCTGGCTGGGTTCAAATCATGCAGCACCTATATTGTAAGCAATCCCCAAGGCTGAAGAATTATATGCATTCTATTTGTTACGTTATTTTACTTACATTGATCAATATCGATAGTCGAGTTACATAAGTGATCTCAAAAGCCCTTTTTTGTTGGCCACATTTGGAGTGCCCTTTTTATATTTGGTCATACCTGTAGTACAAGATACAAGTGCGGGGAAAATAAGTTGTTTGCCGGAGATGAGAGGATTAAACAACGGTTACTGCATACTGTCGATATTCACAAATCATACCATATATTGTTTCATTTATGAGTTTGTAATACTACATATATCACAATTCATAGTATGTAAAACTTACACCCTCGCAAGTAACCAAAAATCCAGACAATCTCAAACGAAACATGCACCGATATTGCATTTTTGTGCAATGCAAAAAAATAAAATAAAACGAAATTATGAATCGGCGCTAAAACTGTTACACATGTTACAGATACTTGTAGAATCCATCCAAAGGCTGATAATCCAAAATTATGGAATAACTCTTTAGCAAGAAAAATGAGCAATTCTTGTTACTCTGAAAACAAATGAGACAAAATCATTTGTAATGTCGCTGGCCATAGATGTATCAGGAAATTTGAGAACAATGTTACTGCATTGGCAAAAAAATAATATGCATATAAATTGTAGCTGCTAAGATTACCCCTAACTATGCATATTTAGAAAGACCCCTAAACTAAAGTTTAATACGAAAAATTACCTAAACTAAAGTTTAATACGCAAAATTACTTTTGTACCTCATGTATTTTTACTGATTGGTTTGAACCAAAAATCCTTATTGACATTCATAATATTTTATAAGTCAGGGTCGCAAATTGATGTCTATCTTGCTAATATACACACACACATATATATACACACACATAAAAATATCGTTTGTTAGTAGTAGTGTAGCAAGTTATTTATAAAATATTGTTTGATAATCTAATTGATTAAAATTAGCAGTAGAAGCTATAAGAAAACTATTTCATGAAATCGAAATAATATATGAAGGGCTTGAGGCTTACAAAATGTGAAATATCAATGTATGCGTGAAAATCGTGAAGGAGCTCTTTTTTGCAGACACCTCTGACAAAATTCCCTTTTCTCAGAAATATGAGGCCGTGAAATGTTCTCAAGATTTTCCTGTATAAAGACAACCAAAGGAATTAAAGCAATGTGTAGTTGTGTACTGGAAAGAAAATCATAAAATGATACTATCATCACTTTTCCAGTATAGCAAAGGTAAATACTGAATAAATAACTTCGGTATGGGCGTACAAATAAAGAGCTACGAGAATGGCAAACCAATTTATATTCGACGGAAATATATATACATAAGAGGTGTGCAGCAGCATTATGTTATTGCAAGTGAAATATAAAATCTGCATAAGAATATAGTTTACGACTAATAAACAGGTCACATAAGATTCTTTGGTAAAAAAGAAAAAAAAAAATCAACGCAGTGCGAATACAACATAAAATATTTGTAACCAACGATGCAAGGGTTTTTTCGAAAAACACCAGAGATGAAAATATCGACACCCAATAGGCGCCGATGGACCAGAAAATCATTGAAGCAAATTCCCCTGCTCTAACTACAATTAACCTCAATGGCATGCTGATATTTTTAAGAAATGAAACACAATCACAATATATTAGCTAATTCAATTATCAAATAAATCTTCAACCAAACAAAGCTTCTGCCTCAATCTAATTTCAGAAGTAAATAAATAAAAAAATGATACTACGAATTGAAGAATTTCATTTAAAAATAAAATATAACTAAAAGAATTTACACTTGTTTTAATTAATAAATTTCTTCCGAGGTCACAAGCAACATTAACAAAAATGGAAGAAATAAACAATAAATCTTACAAAATGAAGCTCCAATGGCGATAAACAATGAAAGAGGAAGTTGGAAATCAATTATGTGTGCACTTTAAACATAAAACCCCAACATGAAACCAAGTACCGCAAAAATCAATTCAATATGCACCCTGAATATAGAACCCTTATATTCAGCCTAAACATAGAACCCTAATTTTTAATACCTTAAATCATTTTCTCACTGAATGTGGTACCCTTGGTGTGGGAGGTTGAAGAGAGCGGCGGTGGAGTTGTCGCAGAAAGAGGCGAGAGGAGATGAACACCGGTACTTTTCTCTCTTCTGTGAATTAAAGGAAAGAAAGATGAGAGAAGGAAAGGGTATGAGAGAGAAAGCAATTAAAAATGGGCTGCACACGTCAATTTACGTCAGGAACCGACAGCGGGCCCCTACAGCAGAGTACCGACCCGATTATAAGAAATTGGAAAAGAAAATTGGGATTAGTTACTTTTGGAGAAAATATTTCTAAAACGACGTCGTTTTAGTATTAAAGTGACAAAAAAAAAAGGAAAAAGAAAGGGAGGAAAAGCTGGTGCTGCCATCGATTCTTATATAGAGTAATATATATATATATATATATATATATATATATATATATATATATATATATATATATATATATATATATATATATATATATATATATATATATATATATATATATATATATATATATATATATAT
>NW_012192950.1:421932-437494 GCF_000504015.1 Erythranthe guttata
TATATATATATATATGTATATATATATATATATATATATATATATATATATATATATATATATATATATATATATATATATATATATAAAATTGAGATTTAAAATAAAACTAACATGGTGTGCATTACGCCCTAGAACAACAGTGGAATACGTTTCCTATTAAAAAAGGATACGTATCGAGCTTATTTTCTTTCTTGAAATTCTGTGTCTATTTAAGCGTTCGTATTGGGCTGCTTTATTTCTTTATTTCTTTTTTTCTTTTTGTGCCAGAAAATATGGTTTTTTTGGTGATGGCGGCGCTAGCTTGGGTCACGACTCGGATATTCTGTGCGGCACAAAACTCCGTTCCAAGAATAACGGCCGTTGAGCAAAACTCCGTTACCAAAACAGCGGCTGTGCTTCCAACGGATCACGAGGGTTCGTGGCTAAATACTTAGTTTTGTTTAGAAGATTCCTTTAAGCATTTATCTCTTCTGCTTTTTTTTTAATGGACTTGTTTCGTTCTTTTTTAAAAGATTCACCAGATTTTATTGTGGAAACAAGAGACTTTTCGCCCACACACTTCATGACTAAGATTGAATCTTTCTCCTTACTTTCGGTTTATGATATTGAAAAATACGAAACAAGGGAATTTGAAGCCGGGGATTACAAATGGTATGTTTCTAATTTATCTCTTTATCTTTCGTGCATGATGATTGAACAATCGTAGATAATTTATGCTGCAAAGATCTATTCTAGTTACATTGTTAAAATAATTTCGATTTTTCTTAAAAGATACTTAGTAATAGTAGATTTTTGCTAAGCTTAAAAAATAAATAAAAAATCTCTTAAGGGCCGATAATCGCAACATTACTCGAAAAATAACAAACATGTCATTCCAGCCGAATCATACTAGGTCTGGTCATGGATCATATGCTGGACTAAATATATAGAACTTTGTGCTTGTTCGACAAACATATGTGTATTTTTAAATTGTTGAAGCAATTTATTTTTTTTGCGAAGACATTATTTTACCATGACGGTCGGAAAGAGAAATTATCGAAATTGTTTTTGGTAAACATTTTTAAAAACTGAATAAACAGAAATTTCTTTTGGTGAAATAATATGAAGATTTGTGAATTAAAAACGAATCAAACATTGCCATTCTTTACTTTTGAATATTCATTAGTTCATTTTTTAAATGTTGTCACGATGTGCTACTCATATTATATTGGACAGGAGACTCGTAATCTATCCCAATGTGCACTGTCAGAATAAAGAAAAACGCAACCATATTTCTGTATACTTGGCTATGGTTGATACTAGTTCTTTGCCCGTAAACTGGGAGTTTAATGCCATCTTCACCATCTTCCTCTATAATCAGATCCTAGATAATTATCTTTGTGTGCGAGGTAACTTTTATCAACAATAACAAGTCTTCTTTTTTCTTGTTTTGTTATTTCTTTATTCTTGTTCTTTAAATTTTGCCAGTGAACGGAACAAACGGGCGACGCTTCAACAATGCAAAATCTATATGGGGATTTCCCAAATTCATCTCTAAGAAAATTTTGGGAGATGAATCAAGTGGATACATTATTAACGACAACATTGTTCTTGGAGCTGAAGTTTTTGTCCTCAAAACACCAAGGGTGATCGAGAGTGTGAATTTGTTCCACCCGGCATCACAATATCCGCAAAAACGTGAATGGAAGATTCATGAATTCTCCAAATTGAAAGCAGATATTTTGTTTTCTGAAATTTTCACCATAGGAGATATCAACTGGTAGTTTGTTCTCTCATTCCTTTTCTTATATATCCATTTGGCTTTCTCTTGAATTTCCAAAAAAACCATAACTACTAGGAACCAACTGTATCGTCTGGTCCTTCCGACGAGTGCGTCAAGACTTTAAGTGAGAAACCCCTATTCCACATCCAAAAAATGTGGAATTTTGTAATTATAAAAACTCTCTTGAAATATTGCTAAAAAAGCTACTCTTTTTTTTTAATGTTAAAAAACTCATAAAAAATATTTTTGCATATTTAGGCAGATGAAGTTATACCCAAATGGAGCCGATCCCAGTTCAAAGGGTGGTAGTCATTTGTCAATATTTTTGGCATGTGTTGATTCCGATAGATTTGATGCTCGTAAAAAAGTAAAGACAGAGTTCTACATACGCCTAAAATGCAGGGGTGATTTCCACCACTCCGAAAAATGTGAGTTGTGAATTTGATTTTTTATTTCTATTTTTTAATTATTTCTAATGATATTATATTCTTTAATAATGTTGAAATTTCCATGTGGCAGTTTCTGTATGGTTTACATCCTCGGTTAAGGATTGGGGAAAGCATAAATTCATTAGTCTTGCTGCACTGAGGGATCCCAGATATGGCTACCTAGTTGATGATTGCCTCACTATTGAGGTTGAAATTTTGGTGCAACTTGTGGAGTAATAAGACACTATAATTTCATATTTGGACAGCTTATCTATCTCTATAGCCTATATTTCAAATAAGTTTTTTATGTTTCCGCGTTTCGGATGCGTTTTTGTGTCGGAAATCTACCGGATACCTCATGGGTCATTTTGCGATTTCTAATAAGTTAGAAACATGTTTGAACGTCAAATGAAATATTTTTTTTTTTGTTATTTACCTAGTTATTTACACAATTTGATGATCAATTGCAAACTGATAGTTGATAGTAAAATTTATTTTGAATAGGTTTTGTATCAAAATATATAAAGAGAATTTATCTATAAATAAAAACTTATATATATTTATATAGCATATTTATAAATATGCCCTTATGATTTTAATATTTACACATTTCCCCCAAGCTCCCGTATCCACATTTTTTGAGATATACCGTTTCCTCGTTTTCCAGTATCACCGTCAACATGTTCGTGATGCATAGACTATAATTGAATTTGATTGCAAATTTGACCTTGGCGCTTGAATTATTTTATAATATTTTTCATATTTGATATGAGCTCAACTGTGGTTCGAGCTCTAGTGAACAAGTAAAAAACAAATGGGTACAGAAGTAACAAATTAATTTGACCTTTGTTGTTTGAGTTGTGTTTAATTAGATGAATTAAAGTTTGAATTAGTTAAACTATACAATATTACATAAAATAGCTAAAATTAAGTTTTTTTTCCCCATAAATCTCTGTCCCTATTTGTAAACCAAATGATCTTTAGACTTTGGTTTATGTTCAAAAAAAAAAAAAAAGAAAAAAGAGAATTTAATGGTTTTTATTTCAATATTTTCTTGATTTCTTCTAGTTACCAAACAAGATTAAAGAAAATAGTTTTCCACATATTCATTTTCCACCACCAATTCTCCTTGGAACCAAACATAATTAAGATTTCGAAATTCTTTGATTTTCTTTTCGTTTTCCTTTTCATTTACATTTTCTACATTTTAAAATTCAGAATCCAATCAGAGCCTAACTTACCAAACCCACTTAAATACATATTCCGCTCGTTAAGATATGAAACTCATTCAGTTGCAACAAAAATGATAAAGTACATATACAAAATTCAACCTACCCGAATTTGATTCGTATTCAGTTTGGTTAAACTTTGTTCGAGTATTTTTAAGACATTGAAACAATTGAAGTCGAACAAAAATTTATGATTAATATATGATCCAGAAATGATTATGACACCAAAAACAATTAACATACATTATGAATTCACGAGAGAGAGAGAGAGAGAGAGAGAGAGAGAGAGAGAGAGAGAGAGAGAGAGAGAGAGAGAGAGAGAGAGCAAAATCATTTTCCTTGTTCATGGAAATCATATGAAGAAATTAACAAGATTCAGTACATTTCATGAAAACCCATTAACAAAAACCATCTACAAAATGTGATCAGAAAAAGCAGGGAAAAATGCCAAAACATCCCATGATTATATTAATCAGTGTCAAAAAGAAAACGTAGGATATCCAATGATTGATTAATTAATCCCAATTCCAAAGTTTGAGAACCTTGGCCATTAAGAAAACAAGAAAAACATCAAGGCAAGCGTGGCGGTGACGACGGTGAAGACGGTGTGGGAGTCGCATATGAGGGTGTAGTTCTCTTACTTGGAGGGGTTTGGGGAGTGGATTCTTATTGCTTCGTACACCATCGCCGGTTGCTTTTCTTTTTCCGGTCAGACGAGGGTTTGGTTCTGCGTGTATTCCGTATTCTGATAATATGCAGTGGCAGTGGCAGTGGCAGTGGCAGTGGGCAGTTGTAAATAAAATGATGAAATATTGGCGTGGTGGAGAAGGGAGAATCTCAGCCGTCCGTTTGGTTTTGATCTTTGTAGTCGTCGTGGCTACATCTGAATGAAGCAGTTTACTTGCAACAAAATGGTATGTTTAATTTAAATGTGACTTCCATACCTCACTCCAAACCCTACTCTTTTTACGGGATGTCGGATTTAAGACCGAAGATGGTGAAATGACAAGCAGATCAGAACAGTAAATATGAGACGGAGTTTAGAAGAAAGTATGAAAGTAATTGGGTACCTAAGATTGGGCCGCCCGGCGAGCGGGCCTCGTCGGCTGCAACCCTGTAATGCTCGTCTGATTACTGCGAATTTACCTAATGGCTTCTATCCTGGACTGCTTTAGATGAGGCTTACTTCTTGCTTTTATGTGGCCATGGCCTTCTCATCCAACATAGATGCTCTCAAATCACGCCATCGGATTGGGATCGCCGTAATTGGGCTTGGTTCACCATGAATGAGACCAGAATAGCCCCCATCAAAATGTTACCGTCTATTATGTAGCACGGGCATGGAAAATGGGGACACGTCGAAATGGGAAAACGGGTCGGAGAAACTTCGTTTTTCATAAAGTTGGATACCGTAATGTGGGTAAGTGTGTAAATATTAAAAATATAGGGGTGCATCTATAATTTCTAAAATATATTATATTTAACTTGTATACTTGTTGTTAATTACATATTTGTATCTACAAATTATATATAATTTACAAGTTTCAGTCCAAATTACCATTCCATAAATTACATTCGGACCATATAAATTTATTTTATTATGGAATTAGTATCTATAGAAAATATTAAATCACCTTTATAAGTGAAAAAGAGACATAATATTTAAGTTTTTTTTTAAACCGTATGCATTTCTTAGTTTTTATGTAAAATGAATTTTTGATTTTCCTTTGGGTGGAAACACGTTTTCATTTTTTCACTGTTACCATAAACGTGCCCGAAAATTTTAAATATTTATGAATACGACCCCAAAACGTTTCTGACAGGTGTCATGGAGTTTCGATTCCCGAAATGATTCCAGACGTGGAAACGCATGTGAGTAGAAGTTTTTGTACATCGTAGGTTACCGTTTATGGATCGAGTTCGGGTTAAACAGATTTTGGGTTAAAACGGAACCGGTTGCATGTCAGTTTTTTTAACAAAATGTGTAGCAATGTGCAAAGTACCAAGTAATATGTAATTGGGGGTTCAAAGTACTCATTTTTTTTCAATTTATGGGTGCAAAAGTGTCAAAAGTATGTAATTCAATGGTGCAAAGTGTCAATTACACATAATAATAATAATAATAATAATAATAATAATAATAATAATAATAATAATAATAATAATAATAATAATAATAATAATAATAATAATAATTAATAAAAATGAAAAGAAAAACCAGCAATCAAAATATTGGGCCGGAAAAAGGCCGAGATAGGCTTTTAACATATTGGGCCAATACAACAATCCATCTGAAAGGTCAAGCATGAGATATATAATCCAACACATTCACATCAACAAATTAGGGTTAGGTTTTCTCTTTCACACTTTGGTCGGGACCAATTACAGCAGCTCGCGATGGGGAGAAGTAAGCCCTCTTTATTCTGTTCTTTAATTTATCGTATGTATTCTTCTTTCTGCGTATCATTTGGAATCAATAAACGGATCTGGGTACGCAGAAAAAGTTAATTTTGATTCTTATTAGTCTCCAATTGGTTTTGATTTATAGCATTTATTCGATCTGTAATCGCTGTTAGTTTCATTTGTTTATCGTTGATTTTCTCTGGTTTTCGCGTAAATGTTAATTCTTCCAATTGGTGAAATCATGTTACTACGTTTTCCCGCTGATTTTTTTTTTTAATTATATGCTGCTGCATTATATTAATTTTTTTTTATTACCAAGAGCTTGGGGAAATAAAATTGATTGATACATTGTTGTTCTTATCTGAAAATTCACCGATCCTCGATTAAAGCTGTGTTATGATTTGTTGATTGAATAAATTTATCAATGTATTCTTGTGCAATGTAGCTGGTTTCTGGATAATTCCTTATATATTGAGAAAATAGGGTTTTTTGATGCTACACAGTGGATCAATGTGTATCAAGATTACAAATTTTGATTTTTATTGTAACCAATATCGTATCCAAAAGAAAATTCGGAAGTATATAAATAAAGCTTCTACTTTTGAATATTTTTTTGATCTATAATGTCTTATTCTTTAATTTCAGGACCTGCAAGGTGTTACCGTCAGATCAAGAACAAACCCTACCCGAAGTCCCGCTACTGCCGTGGTGTGCCGGACCCAAAAATCCGTATCTACGATGTCGGGATGAAGAAGAAGGGAGTCGATGAATTCCCGTTCTGCGTCCACTTGGTCAGTTGGGAGAAGGAGAATGTCTCCAGCGAGGCGCTCGAAGCTGCTCGTATTGCGTGCAACAAGTACATGACCAAGTTTGCTGGCAAAGATGCTTTCCATTTGAGGGTGAGGGTGCACCCTTTCCATGTGCTGCGTATCAACAAGATGCTTTCGTGCGCTGGTGCTGATAGGCTCCAGACCGGCATGAGGGGCGCTTTCGGTAAACCACAGGGTGTGTGCGCCCGCGTGGCGATTGGACAGGTGCTCTTGTCTGTGCGCTGCAAGGATGGGAACAGTCATCATGCCCAGGAGGCTCTTCGCCGTGCTAAGTTCAAGTTCCCTGGTCGTCAAAAGATCATCGTCAGCAGGAAATGGTATTTTTTGGATTAAGAATTATGCATATATCTATTTCTTGCTTTTATTTTATTTTCTCTCTGCGTTTTTCCTTTCATGTGAGCCATTTGTTTTCTGATAATTGTTTTTTCACCGTTCTGCTTATTTCTTTTCGTTTGGTTTTGTGGGGATGGAATTCTTGAGCATGTTGTTGATTACTTTAGTTATTTTTGAATGTGTTCTTGTTTGGAAATTGTAATCGGGTATTATTGCAATATTGCTGCTTGCCTTTGAAAGTGTGTGAAAAATAAAAATGAAAATGAAGACTCGATTGATGTTTTGAGAGTGGTTGCTGATTTGCTGTACATTTATTTTTCAGGGGATTCACCAAATTCAGCCGCACTGACTATGTGAGATGGAAGTCTGAGAATAGAATTCTTAATGACGGTGTGAATGCCAAGGTTTGTCTTTGTCTTGAACAACTTTAAGTTGCGTTTGGGTGCATGTGAAAACCAGAAACTTCAATCAATTAGAATTTTAGCTAAGAGTGATTTATTTGTTTCCGTTTATTTGTATGTATAAGTTTTGACCATTGTTTAAACGTTGCAGCTTCTTGGATGTCACGGACCTTTGGCTCGAAGACAACCTGGAAGAGCATTCATAGATGCCGCTACTTGAGGAGAGATAATAGGATGAATTTAATGCTATGGGATCAAATTTTGCTATGTTTTGAAATTTTGTTTTGTTGCTTATGTGGACAAATTTTTATTTTTCAGACATTTGAGTGAAAATGGTATTTTATCAGTGAAATTTTCCTGGATACAGTTTGACAAATGTTTATTCATTTTATCTAATTTCTCTTGGCCCCATTTATTTGTATACTATACATTTATCGATTATGCATGTTTACAATTGACCAAGTCATATTCTTGATGGGATTTTGGACTGTGCCTTGGTCTTAAACAGAATTTGCAAAAGAGAAGAAATCTGGAGGTTAGTACTCGGACGGCTTAACTCTGTCATTGTCATTTCAGGTGAATACTAGAATACCCGCACAAACTGTTAGTAGCAAACATTCTCTGAACTTGTCAGCTGACGGGACGTGCATTAGATGATGTCACATGGCTCGGGCGAGCAAGTGTGTCCAGTTGGCGGAGCCAGGAATTCGAACTAGGGTGGGCTTTACGGGGTTCATGGGCAGCATCCCCAATTTTTTTTCTTTCCGATTTATACCTAACGTTGCCCAAAATAACTACAAATCTATAAAATCTACTAATATACCTCAATTCATCCTTTAACTAGACCCTTCGTGTTTCCATTTCTGAAAACTCTCCATGATTGTTTCATTATCAATTTCTGGTAGCAACTGGAAATGTTAATGCCATTGTCAAAAGCAAGTAAACCAAAGGGTGTAATGTTAATGCCAATGTCAAAAGCAAGTAAACCAAAGGATACACCTTATTTCTCCTAGTTTCTACCATTATGCGAGCAAGATCACTTATACTATTCAATCCAAAAAAATCCTTGCTTAGGCGCATATCAACAATATAATTATCCAATTGATCACTGAGCTTACATTTGTCAAACTCGGTAAAGTCTTCTGGATAAAAATTAACAAGACAAAGTAGTTTTTCCTTGTTATAATCGGAGAATGAGTTCGATGGATCAAGGCAAGAAACACACATAAGCAGTTCCATGGTCGAATCAGAAAATCGAGCATTTAATTCTCCAAGTTGCATATCCAAGACAGTGTAAAATGTCTCAATCTTATAATGATGTAGGTTTGTCATTTCTTCTTCATTCCGTCTTCTTCGCCCTCGAGCAACATATTTAGCATCCATTTCAGGAATATCAACTCTGTGTTTCTCACAAAAAGTTGTAACACCATCAAGTAAAGAACTCCACCCACTTTCTCTCAAGGATTGAATTTGAATCTTTGACACTTGAACTAATGTCATTGCATTCACAATGTCTTGATCTTTTCTTTGAAGTGCTTGAGATAGCTCATTTGTGATCGCTAGTACTTTTTTCATCAAAAAGAGGCTCAATAAAAAATCAAATGACAAAAGTCTATCTACAATATCCTGTGCTTCGGTACGATGACTTGTACTTGAAGCATCACGACCAATAAGTTCAAGTACATCAATCACCGCACCAAACATATTGATCAAGCTCAATAAAGTGTTGTAGTGAGAGCTCCAACGTGTATCACCTGGACATTCAAGAGTATTAAAAAATGAAAATGGCAAGACATTCTTAAAATAAAAAAAGAAAATCTTGAAGCTTAAAAATAATCTAACCTGCTCGCTTAAGATTCGTTTCTTGATTTAAACCTCGCCCAGTTGAAATTTCTCCCATATCGAGTGCTTCAAGTATTTTTTTTAGATTGCTTCTCTCTAAGCAAATCACGACGTTTACACGATGATCCAACAACATTTAACACTCTTGTAGTAAAATCAAAAAGTGAAGAAATATGATCGTGTTTTCTTGCAACTGCTACTAAAGCGAGTTGTAACTGATGAGCAAAACAATGAATATAATGTGCCGAAGGGTTCTCATTCAAGATAAGTGATTTTAGGCCATTAAATTGACCTCTCATGTTACTAGCTCCACCATAACCTTGGCCTCTTAATTTCGAGATACTCAATCCATATCTAGAAAAAACATTATCAATAGTTGCTTTAAGAGTCAAAGCACTAGTATCGGTAACATGTTCAACTCCTAGAAAACGCTCAATCACACTACCACATTTATCGACATATCTTATCACTAAAGCCATTTGCTCCTTCATTGATATATCACGTGCTTCATCGACCATCAGACAAAACGGCGAATCACCAAGATCACTTATAATTACTTTCATAATTTCCATTGCAAAAGCATTTACAATCTCTTTTTGAATATCCGGACTTGTCATCTTTTGGTTTAGCGGAGCATTATTCAAAGTAAGTGCCTTGATATCGGGATTAATTCGCCCAAAAGTTTTTACAAGTTGAATAAAATTTCCTGGATTATTCGAACTGTCACTTTCATCGTGTCCACGAAATGCCAATCTTGTGTTGAGAGATATCGGACCACCTCAATTGACGTATTTAAGCGGATTTTATATCTAGCTTTTTCTTGATTTGACTGTTTACAAACAACCGTCTCAATATGTTGCTTTTGATTCATCAAATCTTGACATTTTCCCCAAGCCATATTATGTGCACTGTTCCAATTTTTAAACCCTTCAGTAACAAAATGATCACCACCCGATTGACCTCCAATATCTGGTTTGAAAAGATAACAACATAAACAATATACATCATCTTTTGATACACTATACTCCAACCAGTTACTATGTCCGCTAAACCAAACTTTATTAAACCGTCTATTTTGGTTGCCAAAGATTGTAGGAGGGAAGTCGTGGTTATGAGGTTGGCAAGGGCCCTTTTGCAAATATGCTCTCCGAACTTGATCTCGAACGTTAATGTTATAATGCAAAATACTAGGTCTTTGTCCATGATCTGCAAGAAGATCTCCCAAGTTAACCTCTTGGAATGCATTACCGGATGAAGAATCATCACTTATTTGGGGAGAAGGTGATTTTCTCTTCAAATATCTCCTCATAACTGTTTAATCATACAAAATTGAAGACGTAAAATTTACTAAGCAAATAAATTAATCCAATAATCATTTGCAATGAAAAAAATATTATTTTAAAAGTTGAAACTCAAAACTACTCTAAGCTACTGCTTCTTACATAGACAATAAAAAATTGTACATATTATTTTTTTTATTTTTTTTTCTTATTTTCATATAAAAAAGTTAACCCTCATAAACAACACTATACTGAATATAATATGAACACATGTTATCAGATATGGCAAGCACAACAAGTCAGCAACTAAAAAAACAAAGTAAGAGAGGAAACAAAATAACGGAATTGAGTTTTCATGTTCTTCACACACTACTATACAAATAATTAGAATTGCTTTTATGAAACCCATCACTATTAAAATCACTTCTTACATAGACTTCTCTCTCCCTGTTTTTCGATTTTTCTTTTTTTATGCTAAAAAAATTGGTCAAAGGACAAGCAATCAAATTAAAATATCTCATATTTCGAACAATTATATATGTGAAAAACAGAAAAAAAAATAAAATATGCAGTACCAAAAGACAACTTCCATTGAAATTGGTAAAGAAAATATTCAAAATCCTAAAATTAATACCATCTGCTACTCCACATGTAATGAATTACTATTAAATTCATTCTTAATCAAATATTATCAATTAAACCCTAATCCCAATTTTTTTTTTTACCTTAGTTGGAATTTGGAAATTTGTTCCGTTTCGTATTACAGAAGAAAAATTGCAGAAGATAGAGTTGTGGCGTGTTGTGTGTTATTCCGTAGTAGGATATTGTAGAAGAAAAATTGAACAAAAAACAGAAAAATTGAACGAAAAATAGAGACAAACGATGAGTAAGAATTACTGATTGCAGAATATTAATTCTTAAAAAAAGAAACTGGACTTTGTGCTGAGTGTGTTAATTAAAATAATTGGGTGGGCTGAATATACATGGGTGGGTATATATAGGTAAAAAGAAAAATTCCACAGTGGGCTGGAGCCCACCCTTGCCAGAGGGTGGCTCTGCTTCTGAGTGTGTCGCCTAATGGTAGCCGACCACCTCTCTAATGAGGCTATTCTATCCCTCTATTGACTTGTTTGCAGGAGTTGCTTGCAAGGACTTCATTGGAAGATTCTTTTTGGCGATCAGTTTATGCGACCATATAAGTGCATTGGGTAAATCTATACTCTCGTATAATAGCTTGCGAACCATACGAGAGATCTGAACTACACTATGCTAACTATGTGCGGCAAGCTTGCCCTCGCAATTGTTGGCAAATGAATTCGAACCTGAATCAATTAACACATGCTCACTTGCTCCAACCATTAGACCATTCCTTGCGGAACTATTGGGCCACATCTGCTTAACGGGCAAGTGGAAATGAATTGATTCGGATCAACAATGTTACCTAAATTTTTTGTATGCCAACAATGACAATTCAAATTTCTTTTTTCATAGATTATGCTAAATAGTGTTGGGTACTTGTTCTCCTTGGATGTAACCTTTTTTGGTCATCTTTTATAAATGATGATTGTATTGTATTACTTGGAAGTCCAAATTGATTAGTAATATTTTTTATGTTGACTATTAGTAAAACATGAAAATAAAAATGAATTATATTTCCAACTCTTTACAATAGTATATTACTATATACTTCTTTTTTATTTCTTTATATAAACAGTGAAAAGATTACAATCATGTCAAGTTTCACCATCTGCCACGTGTCACACAGCAGCGCACGCATTAAACGTTTGAATTTCGTGCTCTTTTTCTTGTAGCCGTTAAAACCCTTCTCCCTCACCCTCAACCACCTCAATTGCTAGGGCTTCTCTCTCCCTCTCTCACACACACACACACAATGCCGACGACCACCGCTCTCTTCTCCGGTTCAATCCGCCGCCTCTTAATCAAACAATCCTACATTATTCAACAGCGCGGCCTCCGCCGCCTCCATTCGGTGACAGAGTACCCCCTGACCCACCCAATTTACACAATTTGGGCTTCCAACACCTCTCTCGGCAAAACTCTGGTCTCCGCCGGCCTCACCATGTCTTTCATCTCCCCCTCCCCCTCCCCCTCCTCCGCAGCTCCGCTTCCTAAGAAGAGATTTGTGTACCTTAAACCAGTTCAGACCGGGTTTCCCGATGACTCAGATTCGCGCTTTGTCTACAGAAAATTCTCCGACTTCTTTGCTAGTAAGCCCCTGCCGTACTCTGTTTTTGCTTCGAATTGTGTTCTCAAAGCTTCTATTCCGGCTGCAAATGAAGTCCTAGGGCACGGGGTTGTGGCTGGAAGTGTAGGGAACCATAATTTCGGGGTTGAGGGTGTCGAAAAAGGTGGGGGTTTCGATTGTGGATGGAAGAATTTGAATTGTTACGAGGAGAGGAAGTTGCAGGGGAGCGAGAGTAACGAGGCAGAACTATTTCCAGTGTCTGAGGTTGTCTGCAAGACGATGTACGGGTGGAAAGAGGCTGTGTCGCCTCATTTAGCCGCTGCTAGGGAGGAAGCCGCAGTCGAGGATTCAGAGGTATTGGACATGTTGAAGAGATGTTTAATAAATGGATTGGCTGGAAAATCGGGTGCTTCGGAGGAGTTGGAAGTTATGTGTGTGATCGAGACAGCTGGCGGCGTAGCCAGTCCTGGCCCATCTGGTACTCTTCAGTGCGACCTATATCGGTGCGCATTTATTTTTATTTTTGCACTTTTAGCATGTGATATAATTACGATTGTAGATAGTAGATACCGTAATTATGTTTGACACGGAATTGGTTTATTTATGCCGCACAATGTTACCTCAGAACTATAAAGAAGCTTCCCACTGCAATGTGAATAGATGAGGAATGAAAGACGTAAAACCTTGAGTATATATCTAAATATGGAGAGGCGTATTATGTGTCACAAAACACTGAACAATCTTAGTCACTAGTAGTCTCGTTTATAAGTTTTTGTTGAAGTTGTCTGGTCTTTGAGGGCTCATTTGCATTGATCTGGAATAATGGTAGTCTAAGCCTTTCTTCTAAAAAATAGACCATGATTGTGATTCGTTGCTTGTTCGGGAAAATATGAGGCACATATACAACATTTATCTTACTGCACCTTCAACTTTGTTATTTATGTGGCAGCCCTTTCCGTCTGCCAGCTATTCTTGTGGGGGATGGACGATTAGGTGGTATATCAGGAACCATATCTGCTTATGAAAGTCTAAAGATTCGAGGATATGATGTTGCTGCAGTTATTTTTGAGGATCACAGTCTCATGAACGAGGTGCCCCTATTATCATATTTCCGAAATAGGTAAAGAGGTTTCTGTTTACCTGCTTTTCCTTCAAAATTCTTGAGTCAAGTCATTGAGAAGTTGCATGCTCAATCAGTATACTAAGCTTGTATACCCTGAAGTTGTGTATGAGTGTGTTAGGTTTTCATCTATTGTCTATTTTCTTTGCACTGGAAATGTTATTTTCTCCACCGTCCTGTGCCAAAAATATTTCTTCGACTTGACAGTTTAATAACCAATATAAGTATTTTTTGGCCATTCCTAGGGTGCCTGTACTCGTGCTTCCATCTATTCCAAAAGACACGTCCGATGATCTGATAGCATGGTTCGACGAGTCTCAGACAGTTTTCAGTTCGCTCAAGGAGATAATGCTTTCAAATTTTCTGGAAAGAACTCAGAGATTACATGACATGCGAAAGAAAGCATGTGATGTATTATGGTGGCCATTCACTCAGCATAAGCTTGTACCAGAAGAAAAGGTTACAATTATAGATTCACGCTGTGGAGAGAACTTTGCTGTTCACAAGGTTGGCATTTTGATAATCAGTTTCGAAGAAGTTATGTTTTCTTTGTTGATATATATTCTTGCTTATTCTAAAGAGCTTGTGCAAAGTTTCATGTATCTTATCATTGAAAGCATTCTTGTCTTCATTTGTAACATTATGTTAGTTCGTTAACATGTTCATCGTACAATTGATTACAAAAATTAGGCTTACACCGCCCAATGCATGGTTTAGTTTCAGAGTTTCGATTGGATTTCTCAACAATTTGATGCTTGTGCAAGTTGGTGGACACAAGGCCCTGATGCTAAGTTGCAGGTCAGTTTTCTTTTTTTACGTGTATAACTCCAGTTAATAACCCTTCATGCATTACACGCATAAACTTGCATTTGAAACCAATTCTACTCATGACTTAGTATTCTAAAAAATCTCATTTCATGAAGTACATATTTATCTTCTGAAAATTATTGGAAAAATCTCATAGTATTTATCTCTGAAACACTGAGTGCTGTATTTTCATTGATATTCCCATGAGTTACATTACACTCTTCTTTTAGGCGCTTACAGATTGAACTTGCTAGAGATATGGGCTATACTGCTGCAAGATATGGGCATGTGATGTTCCCGGAGAATGTATACGAGCCAGCTCTAGAATTAGCTGAAATTTTGCTTGAAGCCGTGGGAAAAGGTAACTTTACTAATTTTGATTTTTTAATTTTCTCTTGGATAAGAGTACAGAAAAGCCATCTTTTTATTTATTTTTCTATGTTTATTAGAATAGTAAAGGTTTGCTTTTGGATTCTCCTTTAAACGTTGGCGATGCATTTGGTAATGCCACTCTTTTTTAAGAAATAACCACAATAATTCTTCTCTTGGTTGATCACGATGATGGCTGATATAAATTTTTCATTTGTTTAATATTTATTTATAATTTCTCATTAGCTATGATATTCACCGTCAAAATGTCGATGATTAAAAATTTGAACGTAAGTGAATCTTCAATATTTTTCTCGAGTGTCATTTTGCCTTTTATTTCCCTGTTGTCTTCTTCTAGGGATTGTGCAATATGTTATTACTCTATAACTAAAGAAATTAATTTATGTTCAAAATATTCAATACACATTTAGGTTAGGAATCTCTTGGATAAAATTACACGAATTATTTCTATTCAATATACGTATATATATATATATATATATATATATACATATATATATATATATATATATATATATATATATATAT
>NW_012192950.1:437594-452559 GCF_000504015.1 Erythranthe guttata
TATATATATATATATATATATGTGTATATATATATATATATATATATATATATATATATATATATATATATATATATATATATATATACCTATATCCGATATATTTTACAAAAATATAATTATTTTTATTTATTTTGGACTTGTGGATCTGCTGAACCAATTGCATGTTCGTTTCTGCTATAACTGTTGTGTTCCAGGATGGGCTTCTCGAGTGTACTTCTCCGATAATGGATCTACATCAGTAGAAATTGCTCTCAAAATGGCATTTCGCAAGTTCTTGTCTGATAATAAAGTGCTCTTGGACCTTGTGAATGCTAATCCGGACGGAAGATTCATGGATCTCAAGGTACTAGCAACTCACGAAATACCTCTATTACTGCTATATTTCTCTTTGGATATGCATTTATTTATCCTCTGTTTTTACGAACTTCTGTGCTTGATGACATGAAGCAAATACTGGAACCACTATTTTCAACAATTTTCATTATCTTTATTTTGGAGTCAATTCTCGGGTTTATGTTTTCTTTGAATTAGGTTTTAGCATTGAAAGGATCTTACCATGGTGATACATTAGGTGCAATGGAAGCCCAGGCGCCTTCACCTTATACTGGCTTCCTCCAGCAACCCTGGTACGATGTTTCTAAATAGAACATGTACATGGTGTTCTCTTTATGGTTAATGATTCCCTTCTTGTTTGTAATAGCATTTTTCCGTCTTACTGTCATATTGTTTCCCCTAAATATTTCAGTCCATGAAACCTTAAATATTGCGAAGGCCTTACCTGACTGGTATTGGGGTGGGTGGGTAGGGTAGTATTCCCTTTTGGGGTCGGGTTGTAGGCCATTTATAAGGCCAATTTTTTTTATATTTAAAAAAATAAATAAAGAAAAGAATATATATATATATATAAAATCTGCAACGGTACTTCTCTATCTCATTTCTTTTAGTTTCTGCCCACGTATTCCCTTGGATCTGTAAGTTGACACCGAAAGACATTTCCTGATTATAACTTACTAACTCTTATTACATACAGTGTTCCACTTTCTCCTATTCAATGAGAATGTATTCTTCAAATTTCAAACTTTTAGACCAATTAATTAGAAATATGAAAATTGTCCGGATTTCATTGGCCAAAATTGTCTTCCACTTCTGAGTCCTTGATTGGCCAAAATTGTCCATGTAACAGAATGTGGCAGCTCCCTCTGTTTTTTGTTGCTTACGATTTACGAATGAGTAGAAGGTACAGAGATAGTATTGGGGTGGGGTAGGAACTATATCCCAATAAATTTAAGATTTTGTTTTGATCTACTGTCTTTTTGTTTTTTTAATAGTTAATGTTCTAATCTTTTCCTTGTTAAGTGATTTCTGTCATATTTTTCTTCTCGTGGTAGTCGATGTATAAGCAAACAGTTCCCTTGCATGTTTATATATTTTTAACCCACACATTGCCAATCATTTATAAATTACACTGTTATATTTTGTCGCTATATCTAGACTTTGTTGCTTCCATACGTGATTATGTTGTGATTGATTTGATGTTGTGTTTATTTAGTAAAACTTGCCCCTATATTATGGAGATATATTTCTATTCCAATTTTTATTGCAACATTATTTATTTTACAACATATAGATCCCCGTCAATGCGGGTTATGTTCCGTGATGAAGGAACAACTTTTAAAGATATCTGGTGGAATTGTTTGCCTTAATTGATCATGAAATTCTACAGGTATAGCGGAAGAGGTATCTTTCTAGATCCACCAACAGTTTCAATGTATGGTGGTGGTATTTGGGAAGTTTCTCTCCCTGAGAAGATGCAATCCGACAAATCTAATCATGAACGCCTGTGTAAGTGAAGTATTTGTCACTATATTACTTATTTTCTATCAGTTCTGTCTTATTATGTTTTTTCCTTCTAGCTAAATGTATGGACTTTTTTTATAGCTTTTTGTTCGCGTGATGAAGTTTTTAAGAGGAGCCGAGATGGCTCAGCTCTTGCAGACCTTTACACTTCCTTCATATTACAAGAGTTGCAGTTGCTTTCAGATACTAATGAAATTTCCCATGTTGGAGCATTGATTATCGAGCCAGGCAAGAAAGCCTTTCTAATTTTGTTATTTAATTTTTTATATCTTAGAGAGTATGATAAGGTTTTTTTACTTTTTCAATTTCTCTTTCAATCAATATCCTAGACTCAATAATATGGTTTCTCATGAAAACTACACAATGCGATTTGTATGAGATTTGGATCTATTATGTTGCTTAAGCTATAAGTTCTATATATAGAATAACCAGAGTTCTCCTGTCAGAGAGCAATATTTTATTTTTATTTTTATTTTAATAAGTTAGCATTTAGCTGATGTTGCAACGATTAATCCGACTGAGGAAAAATACTGTCTTTACTTGCAATGAATTACAGTAGTACAGGGTGCTGGTGGAATGCAATTGATTGATCCACTGTATCAGCGTATACTTGTTAGCGAATGCAAACGTCGAAAAATTCCTGTTATATTTGATGAGGTTTTTACAGGATTTAGGCGACTTGGTAGAGAGGTTAGTTAGTCACAATATTTTCAATTGCACTTATCATATTTCCCTTTCCTTCATCCAGTTAGATTAGTAATCATGACATTCCTTCTTCAGTCTGCAGCAGAAATGCTCCACTGTCAGCCGGATAATTCCTGTTTTTCAAAGCTGATGACAGGTGGCATCATACCATTGGCTGCTACATTGGCGTCAGATGCTGTTTTTGAAGCATTTACAGGAGAATCTAAGGTGATTGAATTGGTTTAATCAAAGTACATATACATGACCATGTAGGCTAAATTGGTTTATAAATCAGAATATCGGCACAATGAAAGAATTTGTGCCTTGTAAAGAACCATTTTAAGATACGAGCCGTTCAAATGCTAAACTGATATAATATCTTGTAATTTCAGCTTAAGGCTCTTTTGCATGGGCACTCGTATTCTGCCCACGCCATGGGATGCGCAGCTGCTGTTAAGTCCATCAAATGGTTTAAGGACTCCAAGACAAACATGAATATGATATCTGAATCAAGATTGCTTCAGGAGGTAAATATTTTTTGAAGCAACCTTATAATAATTATGCCTCGTTTTATGGATCGGTAAATTTGTTACGAGTAGTGGGAAAATAGCAGCTTCTATTTGATGGTACTTGGTTTCTGTATACTCATTGGCATATATATATATATATATATATATATATATATATATATATATATTTGTTGATCCAACAAGAGAGTTTTTCTTCTATTTATTGTTTTTTTTTTTCCCTCCCTTTTGGATCTAATATGATAGCATGGTTTATTTTGTGCTTTATTCTATAAGAATAAGAAATTGCACATTTCTGAATTTCAATTTCATCTAGTTTACACAGTATTCCAAATTCCTTGGTTGATCCCTAGTAAAAAAATATTACCACCTCTTGTCTTTGTAATTGTATTTCCATCATTATATTCATTATTAATGGTAACAGTAATTTTGTCTGCATTCACAGTCTCTCTATTCCAATTTCCATACTAAAAAATTATATCAAGAAAAAGTCAGTTATTGCTATTAAAGTTTGTAATCATTTTGTCACAATACCGCAATTTCATATTCTTCACGAGTTTCTTTTAACCACTATTTAAACTTGAAAACTTTAATTTTCATGATTTCCGGAGTTCTAGAAATTCATTTGGTATAGTAGCTACAGATTTGCACTATGGTCGAACTAACAGGACCTTTCTGATATATTGATAGACTATAGAAACAAGAGAAGTGCGTCTTATGTTCAAATCTTTAAATGATTAGTTTGCAATGGTACACTAAGATGCTTTATTCTCTATGCTAATGAAGAAAACGGAGGTTATTGCACGCCAATATATACGTCTGTAATATTAGCAATTATAGCACCTTGTACTAATGCTTAATTATTCCCAAATTTTAGCAATTATGAGTAATCTAATTTTTTTTTTTTTTTTTCGTTTCTGTTGTTTTGCAGTTGTGGAATGAAGAGATAGTTCTCCAGATTTCATTACTTCCGGCAGTCCATAGGGTGTTGGCTCTAGGAACTGTTTGTGCCATCGAACTTGTAGCCGAAGGCTCTAATGCTGGGTAATAATCTCTCAACTTTCACTACTCTGTTTCATAGTTCTTACCAAGTTTTCTCAAGTCGTTGCCTTTTCAAATGAGTTAGAAAAGGTTACTACTCGGTTGTTTCCTTGCAATTTTTTGACAAAGGAACTAGGTCTCGATAATTTCTAATGATCTTACATTGTATACTTCTTCATAGTTTCCTAGATTAATAACATGTTTGAAATGTAAGGGTTCCTAAATTTCTTTCGGTCGGTGCTACTAATTAACAAAAAAATCCAGTTTCTGGTTTCATATTTTCTCGTTTTTTTAATACCTTATTCTGCTACTATAAAGAGTCTTTAAAAGGATGTGCATTTTATTTTTCAGGTACGCTTCAACGTATGCAACTTCTCTCGTAGAGAAGCTTCGTGAAGATGGCATATATATGAGGCCATTGGGCAACGTCATTTATCTAATGTGCGGGCCCTGCACTTCTCCAGACATCTGCCGTGTCCTTCTGGAGAAAGTTTATGCAAGAATCCAAGAGTTTGGCCGACAAGATGTTTGATTCTGTTTACTTGAAATTCGGTACGTGAATGAATTAACAAAGCTCCTATTGTGATCTTAAACGGTCAGGTTTGAACCGAACTTCTCAACCTTCATTTTTTCTTCTTTTTATGTCATTGATAAGTTTCGGAAAATAGTCAGGTCTAGTTTCCCAACTTTTTTGGACATTAGATTGAATTCGAAACCGACTTCTATAAGCAACTCTAACTCATCTAAAAACTGTGTGTTTACATTGCAATAGAAGAGGGCTATGGGCAGAATATATATACCTTTATATATATTTATGTTCAATCCTCTTCTCTCTTTTTTTGACGAATGAGTCGGGCATAGAAATGACCACCGGTTCGGTTAGAACCGGAACCGAACCGGGGTCAACGGTTTTTAACCGAACCGGAAAAATCGGTTCGGTTCCGGTTCCCCATTTTTGTAACCGCCGGTTAGATCTGGTTTTCAAAAAAAAAAAAATAAAAAAACTTAAATATTAATTATAACTACAACTAATTATTTCATTTTCCATTTTTTAAGCCCTTTCAATTTCTTTACTTATCCTTTTTTAATTTTTAAAACTACAACTAATTTCTTCAATTTTTTTGAAGTACAAAAATATGTTTATAAGTATTTAAAAAAAACGTTTTTCTAGTATTCTTTCCATGTTTTTTTCTTCTAACTATTTTTTAACGTATTTTTTAAAGTTAAATATAATAATAATAATAAAAAAAAAATATATTATTAAGAACCGGCCGGTTCTACAGTTAGAACCGGGAACCGAACTGGAACCGAATCTGGAGCCGTTTGGAACAGAACCGTAAAGAACCAGAAATATTCGGTTCGGTTCGGTTCCGGTTCCTCCAAACCGGAACCGGAACCGGAACTGAACCCTGGTCATGTCTAGTCAAGCATGAGGTTTCTTCACTCCAAGTATATTTCTGAGTTCAAGAATTATTGAACATATTCGAACAGCACCTCACCTCCTTTTGGATTCTAGAGAACAAAGAAATCGTCGTCTTCAAATTAGATGTCACAAGTAGGTAGTTGAACTTATAAGTTATGTAGTACCGATGCAGGACGAAAGCGTGAAAATAAATTTATTTCTACAAATTAACTCTTTAGAAAAAAAAAAAGAACTCTAAATTAACCAGGAAATTGAAAAACTCTCAAATTTTTTTAATTAAATTCGAAAATTCTGCTTTACGAAAGACATAAACAAAGTGTTTATACTAATAAACTGAAAATCCTAATTAAACGAGGAAAATAACAAAGAGGAAAATAAAACAAAATGAGATAACTCCTAATTCTAATAGAATTCTTAATTATGAAGAGAACTCAATTGACAGATTTTCAATCCGATTTTTCGGATTGCCGAAGTGTGACCTTCATCATAAGCTACACTTAGTGAGTATTGATCGTTGTGCCATTTCGCTTGAGATGGACTTCATTTCAGACTCAAATAGTGACTCGGTACTATAGTATTATGATTACAGTTGAACCTCAATAAATTAACACAGTCGGTACTAGGGAAATTCTATTAATTTAGCGAATTATTAAATTATCGTGTTAATAATTTAAAAAAATTTCACCGCGTCGGGACCGAGCGAAATTATTATTTAATCGAGGTTATTAATTTATCTAGGTTCCACTGTAATTAGTCTTAATTCAACCCAGTGCACTTGGGTTGCTCCCAGTTTGGGCGATATATATATGCACTAGTTTTGCCAAAATTCTAGCATGATTTTAAAAAAATTCAAAACTCCAGAACTGAAAAGAATTTCTCATTTTGACAAAAAAAAAAAGAAAATTCTCATTCCATTCTTCGGAATAAAAAATGGGTTTTTACTTAAAAAAAATTGGAAACTTACGTCACGATTTCTCGATATGTTACTATTTTATATTAATATATTATATAAAATAGTATAGTAAAACTAAAAATTCAGTATTCGGTAGTTGTATTTAAAATCATTACACAAAAACAAAATATCCATATTTCTTAAAAATGGAATAGAAAAAAGTTGTAGATTGGTCAACTTGTCGGGACCGGGAGTAGTTATTGTATTTGTAATAAAGAAATCAAATGATAAGAACAAGAATATTAATTAATTAATTAAAATAAATAAAAAAAGGGGGTTTATTATATGCCGGCAACGTTGAATTCAGGGGCCCGCTACCGTTACCGTCACCGTTACCGTCACATTTCCCAGATCCAGTACACCCTGCCAAAATCACAGATGCCCAGAATTTAGAGAAAGCAGCAGAAAAAACAGTTACACACATAAAACACAGAAACGATTATGGCTGCTTCCTAATTACACATCTAGTCATCTTCTTTGTTACAACATCGTATTTCTTCACCACTGTCTGTATCTCGAGTCACCATCACCAATTCAGCGTCTTATCTCTCAGACTTGTTCACTACTTGACGCGCTCGTATTGTAATCTCAGCCCCACTCTCCGATTTCCTCTGCGTATGGGGTGATTATTTCACTAATCAATTAATTAATTAATTAATTAATTAATTATTATTATATGTGTGTGTAATTGGTGTATTTGTTTGTGGCGATGGGGTTTTTCTTTTTTTTTTTTTTTTTTCCTGGGATCTAGGGTTTTTTTAGGGTATATGGGGGGTACTGAGATCTGTTTGGTTCGTTTTATTGATTTTAGTGGACTTCGATTTTTGGTTTTTAATTTTTGAAAAATTGATTAAATTATTTGTTAATTGAAGTGTAAATGCAGACTAGGTATATGGAAAGAACAAACTCGATGAAAGGGAGAGGGAAAAGAAGCTTAGAAGAAGGTGCTGCTGATGAAGAACAACAAGAGCCAGAGAGGAAACGACCTGCTTTAGCTAGGTGACAAACAAGATTAATTATTTATTTCTCATCATTTTTTTTATTACAGTTTGTGTATCTTTTTCTTACTTATTTTGGGTTGAATTATTGCAATAAACCTGTTTTGATTTTGTCGAAAAGTGGAAATTGGAATTTATTTATTGGTATGTGACATGGCAATTCATGTACTAAATTCAATGATTGAAGTTTGAACGTTGCCCGTTGGTTCTCGATTGTTTCATTATCAGAAAGTATTATTAACCAAATTCTTGAACTAATTTCTCCTTGTGTATTACCCGCAGTATTGTTAGAATTTATTTTCTACTGCAGTGTTCGGTTATACGTAGCCTGTCTCACATTAAAATTATTAGGTTAAATTTTTTGATTCTTCATAGATATCTTTGAAACTGTAAACAAGGTTACAATAGATGTTCTTTTGGTTTAACTTTCCTTAACAATGTTTCTAGTGCGTCCTCCCAAGTTTTGTAGGTTTTCGTTAGATGAATATGGCTTGCTTCTTAACCTTTATTTACGACAAAAGTAAATAAATAAATAAAAACTCTCTGGTCAGTTCCACTACTCAGAAAGTGAAATAGGGCCTCTCGTAACGCATTTACAGTTTCGGATTTTAGATTTTTTAGTCAGCGTATATAACTTTTCGTTTTTCTCCCTCGAGTATAGAATTGTGAATTAAAATGTTGAGAAGAATAAGACATGATAGTTTGTTGTACTCTCTTATGCAATATCTCGAGTTTTTAATCCGTCTAGTAGATGTATATGGGGGCTACTAAGTTTAACTCAAGTGTGCAACTGTGCATCTGTTGATCATGAATTTCCTTTTTTAGATTTTCCGATTTATCTGTCTTCAATATTTTTTCAGTGTTAAACTTGAATACACATGGCAAGTAAATGAAAAAAAAAGACAGTAATCATTAAAAAATGTGTGTTTTTTGTGCAGCGTTATTGTGGAAGCTCTAAAGTTGGATAGTCTCCAAAAGCTCTGCTCATCGTTGGAACCAATTCTTCGCAGAGTGGTAAAGATTAACCTTTCCATTCCAATGTGATATTTTTGTGTGTGTATGTGTGTGTATGTGTGTGTGCTTTTTTATTTTTTGCCACTTGCCTAATCAGCACAAATCATCTTGAACAGGTTAGTGAAGAAGTCGAACGAGCTTTGGCTAAGTTGGGTCCTGCTATGCTGAACGGGAGGTAGGGTATTTCGTCTTCGTAAATTATGAAATGACAATTCAGATAGAAATTCTTTTAGAAAATGTCTGTTATTTCATCAACCAAAAAATATAAAGAACTGTACCTTACTCATGTTTTGAAAGTCCAGGTCATCACCTAAACGGATCGGAGGGCCAGACGGAAGAAACCTGCAGCTTCACTTCAAGTCGAGGCTTTCTCTTCCTCTGTTCACCGGTGGCAAAGTAGAGGGCGAACAAGGTGCCGCAATTCACGTTGTACTGATCGATGCCAACACGGGCCACGCGGTAACTTCCGGCCCGGAATCTTCCGTGAAGTTGGACATTGTTGTTCTAGAAGGTGACTTCAATAACGAAGATGACGAAGGGTGGAACCAAGAAGAGTTCGATAGCCATGTTGTGAAAGAGAGAGAGGGAAAGAGACCTCTTTTGACGGGGGATTTACAGGTGGCGCTCAAGGAAGGTGTTGGAACTGTCGGGGATCTTACGTTTACGGATAATTCGAGCTGGATAAGGAGCAGAAAGTTTCGACTTGGTTTGAAAGTTTCGTCGGGGTTCTGTGAAGGGGTACGCATTCGTGAGGCAAAGACTGAAGCTTTTACTGTCAAAGATCATCGTGGGGAATGTATGCATATACTTGCTAGTTTGTTTATTTATTTTTTATTTCATAAATAGGGTTTATGGAGAGGAAAAAAAATCGATAAATTGGATTTGTGGAGCGAATAAAAATAAATCGTCTATATGAAAAATTGAACTTTCTCTTGATATCATGCTAGAATAGAATAGCCAGGATAGATAGATAGAGAGATACAATATTGAATAAAATTCATTGTTTTTTAGAATAGAGGAGCTAAGAAATGCACATGATGAAGAGCAACGATAAATTAATAACCTCGCTTAAATAATAATTTTTCCCGGTCCCGACTCGGTGAAAACGTATTAAATTATTAGTTTGGTAATTTAATATTTCGCTAAATTACTAGAATTTTGCTAGTCCCAGCTCTATTAATTTATAGAGGTTTAACTGTATATGCTTTGATTGTTTATGTTATATGTGGTACTTCTGGAATCCCTTAAGGCCATAATAGTCTTTTCTCGTGTCGCTATATTTAGTGAAGTGTTTTTTTTTTTCTCCCCACAGTGTACAAGAAACATTATCCACCTGCTTTGAGCGACGAAGTATGGAGATTGGAGAAAATTGGGAAAGATGGATCATTCCACAGAAGGCTTAATAATGCCGGGATATTTACTGTAGAGGACTTTCTTCGCCTTGTGGTCAGGGACTCTCCGAAGTTGAGGAGTGTAAGTATTTTTAATTTGTGGGTTGTTTTATTATCATTTTTTTAATATATTTATTAATTTTTTTTTTTTGGTTTTGATCTTGTTTCGACAGATACTGGGCAGTGGTATGTCGAACAAGATGTGGGATGCACTGATAGAACATTCGAAGACCTGCGTTTTGAGTGGCAAGCTTTATATATATTACCAAGACGAAACGAGACATATAGGTGTTGCTTTTAATAATGTCTATGAGCTGAGTGGTCTCATCGCAAACGATCAATTCTATCCAGCAGACTCACTTTCAGACAGCCAAAAGGTTTGCCCGA
Source organism: Erythranthe guttata (assembly GCF_000504015.1). Next base: position 447,872 of record NW_012192950.1, read on the forward strand.
TTTTCTTGATATATATATATATATATATATATATATATATATATATATATATATATTATTCTTTTTTGCTTTAATTAAATGTAATCCTATAAAGACGAATATTTTTTAATAGTAAATAATATGTGAAAAATGTTATGTACCTGTCTGTAGGTATATGTGGATAAGTTGGTGAAAACAGCTTATGATAATTGGAACCAAGTTGTCGAGTACGACGGGAAATCACTTTTGAATTCCAAGCAAATCAAGAAGTCCCGAGAAGATATTCCTGTGGGCCCCACCATCAATTATCCGAATTCTTTAGATATTCAGATCCCGCACAGATTGTCCGTTTCAATTCCCTCCGAGCCGTCAATGGATCAAAGTGTTCTAAGTGGAGGTGAGAAAAATAATATATTTTTATGATTATTGTGTGTGTGTGTGTGTGTGTGTATTTTTACCTCATGATTTTTTTAATGGTATGAACTCAGATTCAGGAGGTTATACAGACAATATATCTGCAAGTTATCTCACACAGTCCCACTCCCAGTTCGACACAGTCTCGTTTACTCACCACGAAGTCAACCCACACAACCAATTCCAAAGTCAAACGTACAGCGAAAAAGTCAACCTCGCCCTGGCCCCACCTCAATCATCACCCCAATCATCATTCCAACACGGCAACTCTTCTTCATCCTCCGTTTCCTCTCTCCATCATCAATCCAATAATGTCAACCCGTTCTTGTCCGAGGAATGGCCCACAAATCGAGACGACAACAACAAGGGGGGAATCGATTTCTTGTCTGAAGAAGATATTCGTCTGAGAAGCCACGAAATACTCGAGAACGAAGACATGCAGCACTTGCTCCGCCTCTTCAGCATGGGGGGCAACGTCCCCCCTGTTGAGGATTCCTTTAGTTTCCCTTCTTCCTCGTCTTCTTACATGACTGCCCCTTCACCGGACTACAGGGGGGCCCGCTCAGGGAAGGCTGTTGTCGGGTGGCTCAAGATTAAAGCTGCTATGAGATGGGGAATTTTTATTAGGAAGAAAGCTGCTGAAAGGCGCGCCCAGATTGTCGAATTAGATGATGACTAGAATTTTTTTTTTCTTTCCCGAATCGGAAAAAAGAAAAACAAAATATTTTTCTGTATCGGAAATTGATGATTCTGTTGTAGTTTTTTTATTTTTTATTTCTTGTACAGTGAGTGGTTTTGCTTACGAACACTTGTTATTTACTTCGTTGTTATGTGATTCGATGACATTAGAAGTGCTTTGCGTTTGTAAAAGTAGTTCAAAAAGTTAGATTAGGAGACACTCGTTACATTTTTAACCGTGTTGAATTTGATACTTGATGTTTCAATGGTATTTGTTCTTTGTTTTACTTTTTTCTTTTCTTTTTTTGGATATGTGGATTCGATTATTTGGCGCATTACTATTTCGTTTTGCTTTCTTGTTCTAATCCAACTTGAATCACCGAGATTGGATATCGGTTGAGAAAAATATGCATGAATCAATGAGACTGGTTGCCCACAATTTTAATATTTTAAAATATCTAAAATTCAAAGTATAATTCACATATGCGTAACTTTGTCATCATGCATCCAATTTAGTTTGATGCATATTTTTCTCTCTAACTATCTATATTTTGTGATCATATTCAAAATAATCAGAAAAGATCCACTCATTGCATATGAACCGAACTCCTAAATTAAGCTAATCAAATATTCATAATAGGTAGGGGTGGCAATTTGGATCCGGTTCCACGGATCCGATTAGATCCGGTTCGGTCCATAAGGATTCAGTTTAGATTAAGTTTAGTTGAAACAAACCAGATCGGATCAAGTTGATTTTTTTTTAAAACTGGATCCATGTGGATCCACTTTAGATCCATTGAAAGTTTAACCACAAAATAAAGTGGGTCATATTGGATCCAACGAAAACCCAATCAAATACCAAAACAATTCTCACAGAAAAAGTCAAATATTATTTTAATTAAAAATTTAATTGATAAAAAATTATCAATGAGTATATTAATAAAAATTGTGTGTGTATGTGAGTGTGTGTGTGTGTGTAAAACAATGTGTGTGTAGAAACTGTGTGTGTATGCGAGTGTGTGTGTGCGTGTAAAACAGAGAGTGTGTGTGTAGAAATTGTGTGTATGTGAGTGTGTGTGTGTGTGTGTATATCAACATATATATATATATATATATATATATATATATATATACACATGTATCTGTGTGTGTGTAAACAGAGTCTGTGTGTGTGTGTGTGTATACGAGTGTGCGTCTCTGTATTTGAGTGTGTGTGTGTGTGTAAACAGAGTGTTTGTGTGTGTGTATACGAGGGTGTGTGTGTGTGTATGCGAGTGTGTGTGTGTGTCAACAGAGAGTGTGTGTGTGTGTGTGTGAGTGTATGTGTGTGTATATATAGACATGTATATAAATGTATACATATATATATATATATATATATATATATATATATATATATATATAAACAGATAGTGTGTATGTGCATGTAAGTGTGTGTGCGTGTGTGTAAAAAAGTGTGTGTGTGTAAAAAGTGTGTATATGTATGTGTATGTGTATGTGTATGTGTATATGTGTGTGTGTGTGTGAAAAGTGTGTGTGTGAATATGTGTAATTGTGAAACTTGAGATATTAAACCACATAAGTTGAGATATTAAACCCTAAAAGTTGAGATATTCAATCTCATAAGTTGAATTAAAGATGCAATGAATCCATGTGGATCCAATCCGGATCGGTCTAAACTCGATCCACATTAAATCCATTCATGTAGGTTGATATTGGATCCGGTTCCTTTTGCATCCGATCCACATGGATCCGGATCGGATCCGGTCCAAGTTGAGAAATTGCCACACCTAATAATAGGCGAAGCTAGCAAGAGGGCGTTGTGTTATTTGACTTAAGTTCAGATTTCTTTGTCAATGCTTTATAGATCGAACTCGTCACACATGGTTAATCTAGTATAGTTTACATCTCTTGTTTGATTTATATATGCTAAAGTTTATCAATTCAATTTTATACTTGCTAAGTGCCTGACTAGTCTTTTAATCATGTTGTGACATGTTTAAATATATTGGAAGTATGGAAAAAAATTTGGAAGTCAAGTATAAGAGACATCAATCTCTTATACTTATGCAAACCAAAAAAAAAGTCGAAGCAAAACAATGAGGTGGTGTTTGCAAATGCTTTTTGAAAGTGATTATGCAGTTTTTTTTTGCTCATAATCTGTTTTTAGGTGTTTGCAAAATCAACTTTTGCTTTTACTTAGAAATTGCTTTTCCCCGGCAACGGCGCCAAAAACTTGTTGGGTGCTAAATACCAACACGCAAGTGTACGTATCGCAAACAAGTAGTAAAGTAGACTCGTGAGAGTCGGATGTCGATCCCACAGGGAATACGCAAATTATTTAATCCTAAGTACCAAATTTTAACAATTACGATTTTTATCCAGCCTACGCAAGTTTGTCAAATTAATTAACTAAATAAATTAAACTAATTAAGAAAGCAATTAAACACGAGAAAATATCAATATAAAACGGATCTAGGATTTTATCTTCCCCCTATGCGATAATTCTTCACCCAATTAATCTCCTATCATGCAAGTTACGATTCCCGATTATTAACCCAAGACACGAAATTATTCATAACCAGCTGTCGCTGCGCTATAAACCTATTATTCATAAAAGATTCACTATATGTCTATGCAAACCTAGTATAAATAAAGCATTAAATAACAAGTCTCGACAACGGCTACCTAAGGTATTATCTGTATGTCTACGATAATACATGCAATCAACACACGCATTCGGTGAAAAACTACTCGAAGGCTCTTCTATCTCTGTTCTAATTATTAAAACGATCTGTCAATCAATTCTAACAATAACAAATAGCAACATAAGTTAGCTACGCTCATGCACTAAATAAGATCAAGATAGAAGAAATAATCGAAGAATTAAACTTGCATAAAAGTCGAAAAAGAGGTTCGAATCACCACATAGGGTTCCAATAAAATCCTAGAATAAAAACTTAGCTACTCATGTTCGTAACGAAAAGCATAATAAAAATACGAAAATTCATAAAAATCAGAAAAGAAAAGGAAAAAGGAAAACTAGGATGAAGAGTCGTCAAGTCTTCGTCTTCGTTCTCTTGCTCCTTGATTGCGTGTCGAAAGATGAAAGCTAAAAACTAAAAATAAAGATAGATGGATAAAAGATCGATCTAATTGTGTGCTTGTGGCCTTTAAATAGGGTGCAAAAATATAATAGGGCGGGTTTCCTTGTGTAATTAAAATTCCTTCACTGCGCCCCTACGACCATCCGGACGGCCGTGTGAGATTTTGAACTAAAATCCGCACGGCCGTGCGGTCTTTAATTCTCCAGATTTCTGATTTTTTCACTTTTGGCTCACTTTTTCTCTGAATTTGCAGTTTTCACCCCAAAAGTTGCCAATTCTTCAATTTGCACCTAAAATACAAATAATAACCAAATTAAGCACCAATTATCGTAAAAACACATCAAAAGCTCCAATTAAAAGATAGAATTAAGTGTATAAATATACACTTAACACACCCCCAAACTTGAACTTTTGCTTGTCCTCAAGTAAAATCAAATTAATAGCTCAAAACAAAACCATACATCTCATAACATAGATCGATGGGTCAAACTCGCGTTTTCAGAACTGCAA
>NW_012192950.1:458983-484884 GCF_000504015.1 Erythranthe guttata
TCATAATAATAGTATCTATTAGTTTTTTTTTTCTTCTTTGTTTTTTTAAATCTAGTTAATGTCTCGTGTATGTTGTGTTTTAAATATTTATTGCACCGACTACCATATGCCTAACTGAAAGTGCTTAATAAATCAAAATAAATAAAAGGTAGAGAGTCATTATATTGAAGTGAAAAAAAAAAGTCACTTCAAGGCCAAAAAGATATCCGCCTGAAATTCCGGTGAATCACCGGCCACATTCTCACCGGAATATTAAATTTGACATAGAAGGTCAAATATATGCTACACTTGAATACCCGATCAAGTCTACACACCAATATATTTGTGTGTAAAGGAAATGGTAATGTTAATCGATCGAGTTTATAGGAAAAACTCCATTAAAACGCAGGAAAACTTGAAGAGAGAGGAAGGAGAGAGAGAAACATAATTCTTATTAGGGTAAATTTCAATTTCTCCCTATATTTTGGCATGGTGTCACTTTACTATCTTCTACTTTCGATTGCATCGATTTGCTCCCCTGCACTTGAAAAATTATCTCAATGTGACCCTCGTTGTTAGTTGTCATACATTTGACCTTAACACCGTTTGATCTAACCTCTGAAATTACAAAAACGTCACCTGTCCCAATTTAAATAATTATTAAAAAATAAATAAATAAAAAACAAAGAACACAATAAAAAAAAATTCAAGACAACGAAAAAACACAGTCCACGACGCCAGCCACAATTTATTTTAACTTTTATTTAAACTGAGAGGGGTGACTTTTTAGTAATTTTCAAACTTAACTTTTATTTAAACTGAGAGGGGTGACTTTTTAGTAATTTTCAAACTTAGATTAAACGGTGTTAAGGTTAAATGTCTGGAAACTAACAGTGAGGGTCACATTGAGACAATTTTTCAAGTACATAAGGGCAAATTGATGCAATCGAGAGTAGAAGAGAATAAAGTGACATGGACCCAAAGTATAAGGGGAAAGTGAAATTTACTCTTCTTAATATGATACAAGCTTTTTGTACAAATAAAAATGCGTTTTTTTAATTGTAATAAGTGAAATAACAACTGCAAATATAATGAAGGAAAGAAAAATCTTTTAACAAGTAATGACCTACTCGATGTATTTCACCGATTCTAACATACATTTAATGGGAGAGAGTTGGCTTCTATAAATGAAAGTTAACATAAGTCATTCTTTAGACAAATCAGTTAATTTTTGGGTTAATGATTTGTAGTTACAATTACAGTAGAACCTCGATAAATTAATACTCCATAAAATTAATAATCTCGATTAAGCAATAATTTCTCTCGATCCTGACTCGATGAAAACGTGTTAAATTATTAACTCGATAAATTAATAATTCGATAAATTAATAATTCGATAAATTAATAGAATTTTTCTAATCCCAACTCTATTAATTTATCGAGGTTTAACTGTATTATTTCTAAATTCATTAATTATTCTATTGAAATTATTTCTAATTATAAACAATTTCTTTTTCGCTCAATTATATTGTACCTTGAAAGCACCACTGTATGTGATTGTGACGCAACTTTGATATTTGCATGTGAGCATTTTATCTTGCAACAACTTGCATTGCAACTTTAATTTTCACATCCACCATTTTTACTTATATTTCTCCCTTTTATACCCTTGCAATATTAAAAATTATATTAATTATCTAATTTATTGGACCGTAAAATCGATTCACCGCGAACCGACGAACCAAGAATCAAGAATCAAGCGGCGAACTAGATATTATTTTTTTCTTTAATTAAATTTTGTTTTCTCTCAATTAAATTTAGTTAACAATGTCCCCTAAAAATGAAAAAAAGAAAAAAAACACAGACATTCTTACAAAAAATGTTGTCTAGTTTTACTTGGGGAAAAAAACAGCAATAAATATAAATAGGTAGGTGGGAGTGATGCATTGTGAATCATGCATATATTTAAAAAGACAAAAGGAAAGCTATAAACAATTGTCTCTCCAAGTAGTGTAAGAAATCAAGAAATCAAGAAACCAAGAATGGGTATAATGAATCAAAGGAATTCATCACACTCTTCTTCTCGTTCCCACAAATTCCTACCTTACTTAGCTTTTATACTCTTTTCCGCCATCTTTGTTTTCAAGGTATATATATATATTTTTTTTAATTTATTTCATTATTATTAATTAAACTCATCCCAACAATATCCTTTTTGCCCTACATTATATATATTTCATGCATTAATATATATAATATAATGTTGATTAATTCAACGCGCGCGCGTTTCGTTCATAGGTGGATATCATTATATCGCAAACGATCTCCGGTGCTCCAAGTTATAATAATTACCTGGACAGCCTAACAAGGTAATATAAATACTTCATCAAAGTTCGTATATATGTATATGTATTTGTATATATGTATGTATATGTAAATGGAATTTTCTTGTGCTAAAAGCTAGCAACTGTTTTCATTACATCTTAGTTTAATGTTTACTGTAATATAATAATAATGTTACAACAGAAGTTATTAGATGTTGATTTACTCTATATATAGTTTGATAGATATGGTTAGTGTTGACTAATTTACTAATTAACCACTACAGATCTTTTTATTTGGTTGTGTGGCAGTTTGCTTGATTATATATTGAATGAATAATGCTTCTTGTATTACAATTAATAGAATGATAAATAATTAAAATCATCTAATTTTACTTATTGTGTATCGATTTAATAGAACAAATAAAAATAATATTTTTATTTTGTAACACATGATACCAAACTATAAACATATATGTAAGATAATAACTTTATTCAGTGGGTATCGTATCCTATAGGTAATTGCATCCTTCATAATGAAGAGATCTCAAAAGTTGGAAAAGATAAATAAAAATAAATAAATAAAATAAAAGAAATAAATAAAATAAAATAAATAAATAAAATAAAATAAATAAATAAAATAAAATAAAATAAAATAAATAAATAATGCACGAAAGAAATGAAGGAACAAAATGGATAGAATAAAAGGACAAAAATAATACACATGCATAGGATAAATACTTATCTTATATGATTCAATGAAGACCACAGAAAAATATTGGGACCAATTCAATCGACACTGACAGCTTCAATTTTAAATTTTACGATAATTAATCACCCCCAATTGAATTTAAAATTCATATGAAATTAATTTGGATCTAAAATTCAAAATAATTAATTTTATTTATTTATTTATTTATTATTATTTTTCTTTTATGTTTTACAGCCCGAACTTGAGGTTCGGAAATGGTACGTTTTACCGGCACTTCATTGCGTCGTGGGGTGAGAACAAAATCAATAGGGTCGATAACGGCGAAATGCTTACCCTTACACTCGACAAATTGTCCGGCGGCGGTTTTGAGTCCAAGAAAGTGTACTTATTCGTAAGAATCGACATGCAAATCAAACTCGTCCCTGGAAATTCTGCGGGCACTGTCACAACATATTATGTAAGATTTTTATCTTACATTATTAATTACTCCCTCCGTCCCATATTATATGTCGTTCTGGACGGTTGTCCTTATATTAAGAAACTCAATAAATATGCACAGATTATACAAAAAATAACATAGTAAATACTAAAATACCCTTGTCGTTAATTTTTTTCATTTAACTAATTAAGAGTAATAATGGACAAAATTGATAAACATACAACTAATACTTTATTGGAACTCCGAAATGACCAATAATTTGGGGGAAAAAAATAAATAAAAAAATACTCCAAAAAGACAAATGGTATAGGACAGAGGGAGTGGTTCTTGTCAATTAATTCTGAAATTGATTTTTTTGAATTAAAAAAAAATTAATTTGTGCCACAAATAAGCTAATATGTATCACATGTGTAAGTACAATAATAATTAGTGGAGTTTAATTTTAATTTGATAGTGTAATTAAGAAAAATGATGTGTGTGACAGCTGGCATCAGATGGTGACCACCATGATGAAGTAGATTTTGAGTTCTTGGGGAACACAAGTGGTGATCCATACACTGTACATACAAATGTGTTCAGCCAAGGCAAAGGTGATAGAGAGCAACAATTCTATCTTTGGTTTGACCCAACACAAGATTTCCACACCTATTCCATTCTTTGGAATCCCAAGTCCATTATGTAAGTAAATTATCAACTTTTCTATCAATTTTTTTTTCTTTTGTCATTTTGCTAAGAGAATTTAATTCATTAAAACTTATTTATTTTCAAATTCTGATTTTTGAATTTAATTTTTTTTTTTCCAAATTTATATGAATCCTGATTTTCAATCATATTTTAATTTTTTTAATACAATTTTTGAAAGTATAGTTTTCTCTGGAAAAAAAAAAAAGTATCGATGTTATTCTATTATTTTAGATTTTCAATACTGCACTAAATGTACTTTTTCCTATTTTAACCTTGTTAATGCAACTCTAGTATAAACTCTCTTTTATAACACATCAAGGTTATTTTAGTCTTTTTAATACATTTTATTTATAAAATTAAAACACATTTATTGAGATTCTAATACTAGTGCAAAGCTGAAAAACGACAATTAATTAAAAATAGGGCCAAGTATATAATTATCATGACGATATACCAAATGTCATTAAATGCTTATATTAACTTAAAGGGCAAATTACGGTCACCCCTGAGTTATGATCAAATTACGAAAATCCCCATCATGTATGGGTAATTATAACAACCCTCTCAACTATGTATTATCTTACGAAAAAATCCCTCCAAATGTATATTTAGGGTGTTAAATCGGTAAAAGCGAACCGACATTTCGGTATGCCAACATTTGATACTGTTTACCAAACTAAATATACGATTTGGTTCGGTAAATAACAGAATTACATAAATTTTATGTAAAAATATTTTAAAAGAGGGGTGACTGTAATTACCCAAACAAAATAGTTTTTTTTTCGTAATTTGACCATATCTCAGTAGGTGGCCGTAATTTGCCATAAATTAAAATATTTCGAGTTTTCACCCTTAGCTTGTCACTAAACTTGATTCGCGCCAAAATTTTAATATCGTCGCGGGTGATATATAGATAGGGCCACTCGGAAAATATATTTTTATAGTGCAATTTTTTTGAATTTCGTCGATTTCGATTCATGTATTTCAGTTTCTACGTGGACAACATACCAATAAGAGAATTCAGGAACGCAGAGCATTTAGGTGTTCCATACCCTAACGAGCAGCCCATGAGAATATATTCGAGCCTGTGGAACGCCGACGAGTGGGCCACACAGGGCGGCCGTGTCAAGACCAATTGGGATCTAGCCCCATTCGTCGCTTCGTACCGAAACTTCTCATCCGACGGCTGCGTTTATTCCTTCAGAACAAGAACTTCTTCCTGCGATGCAGCTGATTACTCCACCAAACCTTTCCTGAAAATGGAGTTGGATGAGAGAAGCAGGGAGAATATGAAGAGGCTGCAGAGGGAGAGAATGGTGTATGATTATTGCACCGATGTTCGAAGGTTCCCTCAGGGTCCTGCCCCTGAATGCACAATTAATTAATAAATAAATAAATTAATTAATTAATTAATTAAATAGATTAAATATAATATATTTTTTTTACATTTTTATTGTGTTGGATTTTTGTATGCTGAGTTTGAATTTGGTGGGAAAATATGAGATCAAGACTGAGTGAATTAGATCAGGCTTGAAATGTAAGATGCTTAAATTGATTTTTGGTGGTTTAATCCTATATATTAAATCACATTTATATTTGTAAGATGCTTGAATGAAATCTGTTAAATTTCGATATTAATATAATTTAATTATAAAAAATTTTATTTAACAAAGTTAACATGTAACTTTGAAGGAAAATTAGACTTTTTCTTATTTAGTCCACACTTGGCTAAGCTCTTTGGGAGGGACTTTCTCGATACGGCTTCTCTTGCCAGAAGACAGACTGATTATATACGAAAGCCCTAATAATTCCTAGTCAGCTTCAGGTTTGGGCTTGCCTGCTAATAATTCGAAAGCCCAACAAGCTACAACGGCGGTTTCAACAGCATGTCACGGTGGAGGCAGAATTTTGACCTGCAATCTTCGGGTCATGTTGACCAATTCCTCGACCTTGCTTCTTCCCCTTCTCTTTCTTTCACTATATCCCACCTAGGTTGCTTTGTTGTCGGCGGGATAGAACCAGCGCTTAGTAAGCTGCAGTTTAGTAACAACTAATTGCGGGTTTTAACGTTTGTACTGCATTTGAGTAAATACAAATATTGTCAACCGAACCCTGTTATTAACCCCTACCATTTAATCGACATAACCTAATAGTAATAACCAAAAGAGCCCATAACAAACTAACTGTACAAGCGCTATTCACTTCTCTAAATAATAAAAACGCTACAAGCTATATAACAACTTAAGTTAAAATACATAAAATAATAATAAGATAACTGAAAGGACTTAAATGCAATATCCAACATGTTTCACGGTTTAGGTGGTGTTTGCAAATGCTCTTAGAAATAGATTATGATTTTTTTTTTTTTGCACATAGTCTGTTTTTAAGTGTTTGCAAAATAAGCTTTTGCTTCTCTTAAAATAAGTTGTTTTAAGCTATAATTTAAAAAACACCCATGTACCCGCTTTTTCTATTTTAATTGATTTTCTAGAAAATTTGCAAACAACCCCAACTTTTAGAGATAATTACTTAATTCCAACTTAACTCACAATCATTAATTTCTGTTTTTAAATAAGCTTTTGCAAACACCACCTTAGTAGATACTAATTAATCAAGTTAATAATTTTTTTTTAAAACTATTGTGGGGTAACTAGCCATCTATTTTAAAACTCTAATTCCAATTTTCAGTTTATTATTTATTGTTTTGATTATTTAAAAAAAAAAAAGAATTGGAAAATAGATAATATATGGTCCCATATTCACTGTATGTAGTATATGAAAAATTGGAGTTTATAACTAAATAATCATAATAACAGTCCTACCACGGCAAAGACCATATTATCTTGGGATGTCTGCAGCTAGAGAATATGTCTTAGAGAGTATGTCTTGCTGTCGCGTTGACTTTTATGGGATAGTCAAGTCTAGTACAATCGAAACTCCACATCCAAATTGCAGTGTTTTGAAAGAGGAACATTTGGGAACATTGAATTGAATACACAAAGTACAAATGTTGTGTATATATAATAGTTATTGGTATACGAAAATTGTCCCCTCATAAAAAAAGAAACCAAAATCTAACAAGTGTCGGGGTCTTTCTTCCAACTCCGAGTTTCAACTACTACAACCGAGTTAACTTTACAACACTTGAAATTACACATTCTAGGTCTTCAGTTTGTCGGAGAGCAGAGCTAGTCAAAAACTCTCTAGGTCTTCAACTCATCAGACAGCTCTCTACGTCTTTAGCTCGTCAGAGGGCACAACTCATCGGAGAGCTCTCTAGGTCTTCAGCTCATTGGAGAGCTCGGCTCGTCAGAGAGCACAATTCGTCATATAGCTTTATAGGTGTTCAACAAGTTGGAGAGTCCAACTCGTCAGAGAGCTCTCTAGGTCTTCAGCTTGTTAAAGAGAACAACTCGTCAGAGATACCCACTCGTCAAAGAGCTCTCTAGGTTTGCAGCTCGTCAGAGGGCACAACTCGTCAGAGATACCAACTCGTCAGAGAGCTCTCTAGATCTTCAACTCTTCCGAGGGCACAACTCGTTAGAAAATTTTCTAGGTCTTCAGCTCATTGGAGAGCCCAACTTGCGAGAGAGCATAGCTCGTCAGAAGACTCAACTCGTGAGAGAGCACTACTCGTTAGTGAGTTCTTTAAGTCTTCAACTCGTTGGAGAGCTCTTATAACTACTCATTTGGGCCTTATGTTTGTGGACTTTTTATATCTTAAGATTTTTGGACCGATACTAATGAAGCCCAATGAACTGGGCAAACTAGCCCGTATCGCTGTAGTTCATAGAAAAAAAAACTAATTTCTTGTTGTTTTTAAAGTTTTTTGTTATTTAATTATAGGAAAGTTATACTAAACACTGCAATATTGGCACAATTTTGATTTTCTATTAAAGTGGCATCTCCAAAGCTGGTCACATGAATTGTAAAGGACACTATTAATAATGCAGACAGGATACATTATTGTAATAACAAATTGGTCCAACAAATTGAACCAATAAAATTAATCGGTAGAAACATACAACATTAATTCTCAATTTCGAGACCCCCTTTCTCTCTCTACCTCTTTCTCTCACTTCTCCTTCTCTTAACAGCACACCTCTGCATTCTGAATTGCTTTTAAACCAAAGTATCATGACTATGAAATTAAATGAATTAAAATACCTTAATACTTATCTACTCCACAGCTAGCTGTTCACAACTGTGAATGCATGCTTCTCTTATTTACCAATTTTGCCACTCCCCCAAAGAATATTCCAGATGTCATCTTCTCACACCAACACAAAACCCACGTATATCTTTTATCCCTTTTTGTATCTACATGCACCCTCACCTCCTATATATATACATGTACATACACACTATCTCCATAACCAATAATTAACTAAGTAAGAAATTACTCAAGGGTAAAAAGATAAAATGGCATTGTTTTCATGTTCATCAACAAATGCTGCACTTTTACTACTTACATTCTCACTAATAATCACTTCGAATAATTACGTAGTTTCGGGCGGCAACTATTTCGAAGATTTCGACATAAGCTGGGGCGAAGGGCGCGGTAAAATCCTCGAAAACGGGGATTTTCTAACGCTGTCGCTCGACAACTATTCCGGGTCGGGTTTTCAATCGAAGAAGGAGTATTTGTTCGGGAAGATCGACATGCAGCTCAAGCTCGTGCCCGGAAACTCCGCCGGAACCGTCACCGCTTTCTACGTAATTAATCTGTTTCTCTCATTATTAATTAATCTTTATGGTTTGCAAAAGCTCTTTGAAAGTGATTATGAATTTATTTTGGCTCATCATCTGTTTACAAGTGTTTGCAATATTAATTTTTGTTTTTGTTTTTATTAAAATAATCTGTTTTAGGCTATTTTTTGTAAAAGTACCCCTAACCGTGCTTTTTTCGGAATAATTGCAAACACCCCAACTCTTAGAAATAAGAACTTAAAACTGATCTAACTCACAATCACTAACTTAATTCTGGTTTTAAATAATCATTTGCAAATACAACCTGTACATGTGTGTTTTTAAAAGTGATTATTATGTATTATATGAACATTAAATAAATTGCAGTTGTCTTCTGGGGGAGGATTGAAGCACGATGAAATAGATTTTGAGTTCTTGGGGAATGTGAGTGGGGAGCCGTACACTGTGCATACAAATGTGTACACACAAGGGAAAGGTGATAGAGAGCAGCAGTTTCACTTGTGGTTTGATCCTACTACTGATTTTCATACTTACTCTCTTCTTTGGAGCCCCCAAACTATTCTGTAAGTTTACCCTTTTACCCCCCACTCACATCACTTTAAAACAAATTTATCACTAGTAAGTTCAAATTCAATGATACGTTGTTTCTCTCATATTTGCTCTTTCCTTACTATTAACTTCTTGTGGAAATAACTAATAAAAATTGTTTTACTGACAAGGCTATTTTAGTCAAAAAATATTCCTTTTATCGAATAGCAATTTTTTTTTTTTTTACTATAATCCATGCATATTCATTGATTTTCTTAATTCATTACGAGGGCTCTCTACTTCTCATTTTATTTGCTGGTTTTCGTTTTATGGTTTTCATTTTATTTGCCGTTTTGGACTTTAATACCCAAAAATATATTCCTTTTATCGAATAGCAACTTTTTTTTTCTTTTTTTTTTTACTATAATCCATGCATATTCATTGATTTTCTTAATTCATTACAAGGGCTTTCTACTTCTCATTTTATCTGCTGGTTTTCATTTTATTTGCTGTTTTGGACTTCATTTTATTTGCCGTTTTGGGCTGATGTACACAATATTAAAAAAAGACAAACATAATGGACATGAATTTTAGTAATTTTTTAATAAAACTGTTAAAAAATCCCATCTAGTTAATTATTTCACCATTAATTTCTTAGGAGTAATGGCAAATTTTAGAGGAAAAAAAAATCAATAATTTATTGAAATTCGAAATAAAAAAGTTGCTACAAAAACATGTCTTAATTAGTGAAGAAATTACAAATTTATCCTTGCAATAGATTCTCAGTGGACAACACACCCCTAAGAGAATTCAAGAACCTAGAAAACAAAGGAGTCCCATTCCCCAAAAACCAGCCAATGAAGCTCTACTCCAGCATTTGGAACGCCGATCAATGGGCCACGAGAGGCGGCCTGATCAAGACCGACTGGACTCAAGCCCCATTCATCGCTTCCTACAGAAACTTCAACGCCGACGATGCCTGCGTCGCCAGCGGCGGCGATGCGGCGGCGTACTGTGCTTCTGCGGCGGCGACTAAGAGGAGGAGCAGCCCGTGGTGGCTGTCGGAGAAACTGGGTCCCAGATATGAAGCGAAGCTGAGATGGGTTCAGAGGAATTACATGATTTATAACTATTGCACCGATGCCAAACGCTTCCCGCAGGGTTTTCCGGTGGAATGCTATAATAATTAGGATTTGCTGTTTGGTCCCTTTGTTTTTGTGTTTTTAACTTTTTAGTCCTTCCTTCTTGTAGATATGTAATTTAGTATGAAGCCGTGGTTACTTTTGAGTGTCTAATGTTGATTTTATGTTCGACTCTTGTATATTATAATAAAGTATTTATTATTGTCTTTTTAATCGATACATTTATTTCTTTTTTTAAGTGATATTTGAAAATGAAATGCTATTTACGGTTATGAAATTGTTATTTGCGGTTTTTTCACAAAACCCCCAAAACTTTCTAAGAAAATCAAAAAACCACCCAAACTTCAAATAGGGGAAAAAAAGAAAAAGAAATCGAAAATTCAAAATCAAGGGGCTTCGATTTTTTGATGTAATTTCGATTCTTTTATGTGTAATATGCATTGGGTAGTTCGATTACGGAACCAATTTCATGTTAAAAAGCCCTACAAATCAATTTGTAGGGCTTTTTTTTTCGCAAAAAAATGTTCGAACGCCCAAGATGGGCGCCCAAGGCGTGTACGAACGCCCGTACACGCCTTGGGTGCCCATCTTGTGCGTTCGAACATTTAAAAAAAATAAAAATAAATAAAATTTGCACTGGACGCCCAACTCGGGCGCTCAAATGCAGCTTGCACGCCCAACTTGGACGTGCAGTGCATGAATGCGCGCCCAAGTTGGGCTTTTACGCGTTTTGGGGGGGTTTTTGAATTTTTTTGAGAAATTTTGGGGTTTTAAATAAATAAAGTGTTTTTTGTTATAAACCGCAAATAGCAATTTTCAAACTGCAAAAAGCAATTCCATTTTGAAAATTTCGTTTCAATTTCCATCATAATTCAAAAGTAGTTAGTGGGCTACATCATAAATTCATAATTGTGGTCCAACAAATTAGTGAGTGATGGGCTCACTATTTGGGCCTCAACTGTCGTTTGACGGATATTAGTTCGAATTCCGATTTTCGATTTTTCTCAAAATGAATTGCATACGCATTTCACTTTTGATGGAATAAAAATACGAAACTCGTACATTCAAAATACTGAACAGAAAACCATTGTTCGAAATTCTTATTTCTGATTTTTTCCAAAATGACCGAAAATCATAATCTGGTATATATTTCATCTTTGATCCAAAGAAAATCTGTAAAATCGGAAATTGGAACTTTAGAATACGGAATAAAAATTATTGATAGATAATTTTAATATTTTTTTTTGTTTTTGTAGATGTCGATCAACGTGACATACACAAGTGGTGAAGCTGTATGGATGGGCAATCAATCAAGTGGATAATCACCCACCACCAAACAAGTCCCAAAAATTTAATTCTTTGCAAGAAATTGGAAAATGATGTATGTTTGTGCAGTTGGGCATCACACTTTGATTTGGACTTTATGCAAACCTAAGTTACAACTAGTTTTTGTACTGATCAGTTAATATTGCAAAGACTAAAGAGGTTGCTATAGCTTAGATTGTTCGATTCTGACTTTTTTTTTTGTAACGAAGAAACTTGCTGCCAACAATGTAGGTACAGTGGATAAACTTACACTCTCGTATAATAGCTTACAAACCATACAAACGACTTAAACTACACTAAGCTAATCATGCACGACAAACTTCACCGATTTTTTTTTTTTTTCGTAATGAAATAACCTGCAGTCAATCATGTAAATGCACTGATTAAACTTACAATGCAATCTCGTATCCACCTAGCGACTATTGATAATAAGATTCAAATTTGGATAAATTAACACAAATTCATTTATCCAACCGTTAGGCAATCTTTTACGGGACTTGATTCGACGTATCTTCATGAATTGAAAGTAAGATATTTGTGACAACTGTCATATAGTCAATCCGAAAATACAACAAAAAAAAAAATTAGAATTAAAAATATTAATATTAAATGATATATTTCAGAGTGAACATTTTCTATGACCGCAGGATAAATTAAACTTACATCTAAAAAATTACCCCCATTAATGCTTCAAGGGAGACTCGCACAGGAAGCACATGGTTTCTCTCTCCTCTCTCTCTCTCTATATATATATATATAAATAGATACAGAAACAATTGGTTATTAGAAATAAGTGATTAGTGAACATGGATACTAGGAAAATGGGAGTTTTTCTGAGGATTATTTCAACTGTTCTATTGGTACTGAGTGCTTGTCTTGTGGGTTTGGACACTCAAACAAAAGTTATCTTTTATACATTCACCAGAAAAGCAACTTTCAGAGACTTGGATGCCTTATAGTAAGTTTCATTTCATTTCTATTAATTCTATTTTATTTTATTTTCCAATTTTTTTATTTTTTGATGTTTTTTTGCTTCTCTTGTTAGTTTGTTAGTATGGATTGATAGTGGAGCAGCTGTGTATAATCTTCTCCAACTCTTCAGAAGTTTCAGAAAGAATCTTATTACAGCTCCTTACAAGAATCTTGCTTGGGGAGTTTACTTTCTTGACCAGGTAATTTTCATCAATTTCATCTATCGAATATATGGCAGTATCTATATATGTGTGTGTAAATTACGGTCACTACTACGTGATGTTAAATAACAAAAAAAAAAAAAAAATCTCCTCATGTTTGTGTAATTACAATCACCTTCTTAACTATGACTCTTCTAATACATTCATCCTTATGGTGTCAAATCCAACATAATCTTCTAGATTCCGTGGAATGTTGTATATAGCTTGTACTCGTTTTGTGCAAAATGCAATTTCTGATGCACCACAATCTGATATTTATAAGCCAAGAAACTCATTTTATGATCATCTTATTTCAAAATGTAAACCCAAATGAGGTAAAACGGGTACAAACTGAAGAATATTCCATATAAGTTAGAAGATTATACTAAATTTGACACCGCGTGGATGTGTAAGAAGATTCTAACTCTCCTACAGAAAGTTGCTAAGAAAATATATATATTAAGTTTACTAATTGAAAGATGGTGTTTGCAAAACTTCTGTACTAAAATAGTAATTAGTGATTGCATGTGGAGTAATATTATAATTGTTTATAGTTAAAATTGAGGTGTTTAGTAATGTTTTGAAATCCGAATACAATCTTATCATTATAAAAAAGAAAAAAGAAAAAAGAAAAAAAAAAAAAAAGAATAATGCATATTCACATTTGATGTGGTGCAAAGATGTGCAACACGGCGTCGCTATATGTCACTAGCATACGGTTGGAACAATTTATGGAAGTAAATGCTACTAATACTATATATTTATTATGAGTTTATTGTATTTTACTATTTTGACATATCTATGTTTTTGCTCCAAGTGTTTATTAAAAAATAAAATTTCTATTACTTTTATTAGAAAAAAATCTCATATAATTCAATTTCGACATTTTAGCAAATTACCACTATAAACTCTCGTGTAGAGGTTGTGTTATAAAAACGATCATCGTAAGAAACGTTTTGCTTGTATTAATTAATAACACGAAGAGTTTTTTAACAATTCGAAATAACACACTTTTTTTTTTTTTTTTGCAATTCACTCTAATGTTAAGTTTTTTATTTACTAGGAAAGTGTACAACCTTTTCTTTGTATATTCACAAATGGCTAGTGAATTATATTTTATCACGAGGCATGGGGAAATTAATTAATTCATTTCTTATACAATTTTACATAGATTACTTAGATGTTACACCTCATTATTTATACAGCGTAAGCGTGTTTAGTGAGTGATTATTTAATCAGATCAATACTTGAAATCCAACCGATGTAAATAACCAACTGACCAGTACTTGAAATACAACTCTACCAATAACTAACACAGGCAGCAGCGTACGTGGTTTTTGCCGCCAACACGGCGGCAATCCAAGCATCGGCGCTGGCGGTTACCGGCGAGGAAAGTTTCCAGTGGATGAAATTATGCAATAGGTACACAAGGTTTTGTTTTCAAATTGGTGGGGCCCTTGTATGTAGTTATATTGCAGCTATTTTAATGGCCATTATTTCTACCATGTCTGCATATGCTCTGTTCAGACTTTATTCACCTAAGCAGTTCCTTCTGCTCAAGGGCAGATAATTAATGTTTTTTTATTTATTATTGTCATTGACAACGTTAGTATTGTACAATAATGTTTTAATTTTCCAGTGCACCTATATGGTTGGCTGCGGGTTCCTGCATTACCAAAAAAAAAAAAAAAAAAAAAAAAAAAAAAAAAAAAAAAAAAAAAATGTTTTAATTTTTTATGACCTGTTTTTTGTGCTACTTATCAAGTTGGTTGTAAGTTAAGATTGTTTGAAAAATATTAATCTCTCCTCGATTCCTTAATTATATATGTATAATTTATTGATGTAAGTGATTATTATGTGGGGAACGGTAGTTTTTGTTTGGAAATATTGTTGAACGACCACTTCATCCGAAACGTTAAATTATTATTAGGGAGGTGAATTATTTGATATTTATATCTGCAGACTTCAATGTGTCTCCATGCTAAAGTTTTGGGTTCCGGGTTTTTGGATTTTGTGTTTATGGGTTTTGAGTTTTCGTGTTTCGGATCTCTGGTTTTCGGGTTTCTGGATTTTTTTGATTTCTAGTTTTGGGTTTCGGATCTCGGATTTTTGGGTTTCAGATTTTTAGGTTTCGGTTCTCGAATTTCTAGATTTCGGGTCTGAATTTCGATTTCGGTTTCTAACATATCAGAAATGACCCTAATTGTCTTTGCATATTAGGTTCATGAAATAGAGTCATACTAATCAATTTAACTCGCTTCACCATTTATTTGAATTGCCTTTTTTAGATTATCATAGGACTGGGATGGGTTGGGTCGGCCAATTATCGGTCAATTATGTATTCAATCCTACCACCCGATTTTTGCTCAAAGTTGAAAACTATTATCGGTCCGACACTTATGGATCGGACAATGGTTGTTGTTGGCACCAGATTTCTGTTAGTGAAGATTGAAGAAATCCGCCATACGTGAAAATTAAAGATTGGCAAAGATTTGTTTTCCATGTTTATTTTAAAATTAATTAGAGTCCTATTCTTGTAATATTTTTATTAGGACTTAGATTTATTTCCATGTATTGTATTATAGTTAGGTATCTTTTGTATTTATCTAGAATAGAAGTAGAAATCGACTAGGATTCTGTTACCTAGTTAATCGATTTCTTAGGGCTCAAGTTAGGTTTAGGGTGGTGGATTCCGTGCCTATATAAGGCCTTCAACCTCATATGAGTCCTATGGAGCTTTAATAAGAAAAATCCCAGCATAAAAACTTTCAAGGGTGCAGCCCGTGCTGCAGCCCTGTCGGCACATCAAGTGTGGCAACAGAACAGGTTTCTTCTACCAGGCCATAAAGAAGATCGGCGTTTCGGGAGAAGTGCTTAAAAGATCTCGGGAGAGGTCGATCCGCCGTTTGAAGGAAGTTCAACAATGGAGGAAGTCCAAGAGTGCGGATGAGGAATTGCTTTAATTATCAACAAGTTCGAGTCGTGTGCAAGAACGACATATTACATAAAGAGGGAGTCTTTATTGTTTTTATTAAGTCCTATTAATGTACACTTAAATCTGAACTAGTTTTGCAAGTCCTCGTGGATGTAGGGTACGTTTGTATCCGAACCACATTAAATTCTTGTGTTTTTTATTTTGCTTTTAGTAGGTTAATTACCGTGACAACACAAGAATACTGTTACCACACCTAATGTCGTAACACGTAATCTGTCTCAACAGATGAGTAGATATTCATAGGCATTTAAAATCAACAGTTGACAATCGACTTTTTTGGATAAACAATGAGTGGTTGGTTGGTATGATAGACCATCTATTTATTGACTTTTTTTTATTATTTGTTTTTTTTACAATAAATAAAATATTTTTAAAAGTTATTCAAAAATTTCGGAAAACTTATGTTTTAATCATTTTAACTTTAAAATTAAGAGTATTTTTTTATTAAACTTCTACAATAAGTAAATATATAATGAAGAATATGAAATAAGAATTATAACAGAGAAATTATACGAAGAGGTTTATAAATTTCTATATTGGGTTTTTGAGTTTGAACTTCTTTTATATGTTATTTCAACATTAGAAAAATAAGAATTACAATTAAATCTTATATATAAAAGAAAGAAACGCGGGGCAACTCTAGAAAAATCCTAATGGTATTTTTTTAATTATTTATTTTTAATTTTTTTAATACTACTAATTTTTAAATATAGTTTTTAACAATTATCAAAATTGAAACTAAACCGCGAAAAATCCTATCATAATGGTACTTCTGTAATTATTTATTTTTAATATTTTTCTCTACTAATTTTCTAACAATAATTTTCAACGATTATTAATCTCTTATTCTTCATCAATATATCTCAAATCTTAAGAGATAATTAAATTGATATTTTTTTCACTTTTGAAATAATATCCCGTGCATCGCACGGGGAAAATGCTAGTATTTATAATAAAAAAAACTATTAAAAAGAATCAGTGACCGATATTACCTGACCAACCAACTTTTGAGCAAACTGAAAACCACCGATCGTCTCATTTATTTATGGGTCGATTAATTACCGGTCTGACAATAAAATTATCGACCAAAAGAAGCGGGTCGAGCCAGTTGGTCGATAAAACCAACTCATGCCCAGCCCTAATAATACATGCTTAATTATATACCTATGTGAATGCATGCACATAAGTTTTGCAACAAATAATTGTTGCATATTCTTCTACTTTAATAGTACAACGTTGGGTCCACGAGAGCCGTTCCGTGCCAAATTATACTAGTTAAAGTGTACTAAACTCTCTCAAGTTTTCAAACATAAAATCAAATTAGTCCTACTCAAACTTACACTATATGGTTTATCTCTCTATACATATAACATTTTTGACAATAAAATTTCCTATCTCTAATGAAAGTGTTCCAAAGTTTGGTCTAACAAATCTAGGTAATTATAAAGTTTATCATTGAAAATTGTCGATGTTACAAAAACATTCATAGCGGCAAATGTCGTAAAGTAAACGTGAACCCCGCCTTTCACGTTTTATAAGTCGCACATTCAACAAAAGTGTGTAGAAAAAAAAATAAAGTTATAAAAGGTAGCATCTAATTTCGGAAATTAGCTAAACTATCTTGTAATTCAATAAAATAATATTCAAATAAGCATTAAATCACACAAAAATGTTTTTGTATGATTAAAAAAATACTAAATAAGCTCCCCAAAGAAGAGGTTAAAATCTTAATAAAGGAAGCAATAAGTTATATAAAAGAACAGACCAAAGGTTTCGAATGAATAAAATTTTATTAATATTTCTTTAATTCTAATTTCTATCAATGTTAATGCAAAAACTCCGTGATCTAATTATTATCAAATTTTGTAAGAAGTTATTGTTAAAATAAATTTGAATGTGTTATAATATAAAAAAATGTGAAATGTGAAATTATGAGAGATAGCCAAACCCTTTTGACACTGTTGGTGCGAGTGCACGCGGTTGATTCGAGCTCCTTTGATGTAAGCTATTATAGGGTGCGGGCACTTATGGTGAGAGCACCGTTGATGCAAGCCCCTTCGACGAGAGTTCCAGGGGTGCGAGCACCGTTGATGGGATCTCTCCAATGTGATGTGACTCACAAAGAACGTTAGAGGTGTCGTTTATCAAATAATTATATATTAAAATATTAAATAACTGAATTTATCTCAAAATGGTCTACTAATATTAAACAATTTGACCTAGCGGTGGTGCAAGTTGGAACGGGAATTTTAATTCCGCTAATTTCGATCTGAAAAGTTTCGATTTTGAAACAAATTTTTTGATTCGACTTACGAAATTCCGATTTCCGAATTTTCCCGATTTGTTTGGATTGAAATTGGAATTATGTAAAAGAAATATGGAATTTCCGATTTCAAATCCGATTTAATTTCGAAAAAAATCCGATTTTCTTTCCGAAAAATACACTTATAAATATATAATATATATATTATATAATTCTTATTTTAAGTTTTTTGTTTTGTTTTCTGAAACAGTGATTTGATTGAGTTTTGTTTTAGGATTTGATATATTGAATTGTTGTTAGAAGTTTTATTGGACATTCTGATGTGTTTATTTATAGTTATTTTTTTGAACTGAAACGTAGTAGGTACTAGTTTTTATCGACGTGGATGTTCTTATTTTTTGAAAATTATAAATTTCAGAAAATTTCCTCTATGTTTTGAAATTTTAAATCTTATGTGATTTCCGAAATTCCAAAATGTCCGGGTCTTTTGAAATAGGAATGAATTTTTAGATTTCGAAAATTTTAAAATTGGAATTGATTTTGTACTTCCGAATTTTTTTGAAAATTTTCGAAAAAACTAATTCCGATCTGTTCCATACGACGTCCACCCCTGATCGAACCTAATTTACTAGTGCAATCACCTTTGTTAATATTAATCGCAACTCTATAATTGGATGTTGAGAAGTGAGACACTTGTTAAGAGAGATGTCGTCACGGCATGCCCAAATTAGATGTTGAAAGTGAGTTTACAGCATCCAAACATAGCCTATATAATTGTAACTTGTAACTAGACTTTAAACATTACACCAACTTTGGATTGCACTTGAAAGGAAATATTTTCAATTTAGATCTAACTAATTAATTAGATGTAGAGAATGTATGTCCAATCTTATATAAAATCCCTTCATTTTCCATATTACCAATACCACTACCATATTTTTATTTAAACTAGGGTGGCCTAGCCTACTCAAAATCTAGGAATGGCAAACTAAATATAAGTCCGTTTTACTCTTATGTTATTTGAACAAAATAAATAAATGGTATGTTACAAGAACTCCATGAGATAATGTCTAATCACAAAAATCCCACCACCCCTATTTGCTTAATTACAAAACCCCCCCGAGGTATGTCACCGTCTTACATAGGCCTCCTATGGTGATATATTTCACGAGAAAAATAATATATTGACGATTACCCTGACATACCTAAGACGAAAGAAGTAAAAAAACGATGACATCTTTGATCACATTGAGTTGCAATTTTGATTTATTTATTATTATTTATATTTAATTTATAAATATTTCCTTTCATTTGTTTAAAATTGAAATTTATAAAAAAGAATATTAAAAAATAATAAAAATATTTGTAACCTAAAATAAGAAATACGAAAATATTTCCAAAATATCTAAATCAGTTTATTGAACACAAAATTATAAATATATATATATAAAAAACAAACTTTGGAATGTTACAAGATATGTTTAATTCTTTTTTATTTATATTTTCTATTTTTTTAATTATAAAATGAAGAAATACATCATAGTTTTAAAATTAAAAATAATTATGGTTACTTAAGTATATTATAATTTACCTCCTAAGTAATTAATATGCTTACAATCACCTTAAGGGCAAAAATGACCATTTCCAGATTAATATTAAATGGAATCAAAATGATTCCATCAAAAGTAACACCATAGAGTGATTGTGTAAAACGGCAACATATCTCAGGTGGATTTTTGTAATTACACAAACATGAGGGAGGTTTCCATAATTATACCTTACCTCAGGGGTTTCTCGTAATTTACCCTTTTTTTTCTTAACGTGGAGAATTTTATATTGTGCACCCTTAATATATTGAATATAGTCAAACAAAGGTATTCTGCATTCTCCGTAACTACTTTATGTCAAATAAATAGTAAACCATGTTTCTAAAATAGGTTGAACATACATGTATATTCAATTGTCAACTTTTATTTTTGTTTATTCAAGATCCAACATTTATGCAATACCTATTTACAATTATATATAAATGAGAATATATATAGTCTTTGACATATATAATTCAATATATTTATATGAAGCAAAGTTGATCAATTACACCATCTACAGAAGCCTGTACTTTATATGGATCGGTTCTGATCCAAACATTACAAAATCAATTGAAATCACGCAAAAATTAATTCAATACTTCACCAACATGCAAGAAAGTGCTTCACAATTAATTAATATATATCTACTTATTAACTAATTAATATTAATCTTTAATCAGCTAATAATAATAATTAAAAAAAGAAAAATTAACAAACCGCATCAAAGCCTTAAAGACAAATCAAGCTGGCCGTGTTCTTCTTGATGAGTACTACTACTCATATTGTATTCATCGCCACCATTAATCCATCCATAATTAGGATCGTTTCTTCCAACCCGACCCGTATTGAACCCGTAAAACGGGTCGTAGCTGGATCCGGGCCGGTTGGAGCCCGAGTGGGGCCTAACGACGGGCGAGCTGAGTTCCCGGCTTTTCTTGGCAAGCGTTCTCTCGAGTTTGTGGGCGTTTTGATGGCCGCCGAGTGCTTGTGAGCTGTAAAACTTCCTTCTGCAGAAGTTGCAAGAAAAGACACGTTGGTCTGCGGCTGCCATGGGGCTCAAAGGAGGAGAAAGAATTGTAGGGGAAGAAACTGGAGACAAATTGTTGGGGTCGAGTACTAGGTCTAGGTTTATCACTTTGCTTCTCTTTCTTGGGTTTAGGTTAAGGGAAGTGTTGTTGCCCTCGTAATTATTATTCATATCGAAGATTAATTAATTATCGGTTCGAAGAAAGATTCGATAACCGAAGAAAGATCGATAACCGAAGAAAGAGGAGTTTTGCTTATGGGAAATGAGTTTGCTGTATGTGGGCTTGATTATTGAGTCTATTGTGCTGGAGAGTAAGTTGTATATATAGTATGGAATACACGCAGTACACACAGTAAGGGAGGTGGTAAATTACGAAAAGACCCCTTGTGTTTGAGTAATTACGATTACACTATCAACTATGAATCTTTTTACACGTTCATCCTTATCGTGTCAAATTCAACGGAGGTTAAGTGAAATGTTCTCTAATTTGTACTCGTTTTGTGCAAAAATGCAGTTTCTGATATACCACAATCTGATATTTACAAGTCAATAAACACATCTTATGATCATCTTGTTTCAAAATGTGGAGGGGTAAAATGGGTACAAACCGGAGAATATTCTACATAATTTAAAAGATTCCACTAAATTTGACACTACAAGAGTTGACATGTAAGAAGAAAAATCATAGTTGATGGAATAATTGTAATTATCCAAACATAAAAGATGTTTTCATAATTTGACATTACCTCATAGGGTTAGCCGTAATTTGCCCATATATATAGCAAGCTAAGGAGAGGTGATTATTGAGGGTTAAATCAAAGTGAGGGATGACTTCTAGCTTGTAAATATATATAGGACACTTTAATTAAAACGAAAAAAACAAATTGGAATTTAATACCCACCCTCTCTTATTTCTCCTTTTACATTTTTATTTATATTTATTTTAAAACATCTTATAATTTTATTACTAATTCTATATATGGAGCAATATTATTTCGATACATTTCTAAAAGTCGATTATAGTAAATATTTTGCATCGAATATAATTTTTTGATTGTTTAGTAAAAAAAAAATATATTCATCGTTTACTAAAAGTCGTCCAGTATTTATTATTTCAGTAAATAAAAAGAATTAAAAGAAAAGTTGTTGTGTAAAATGTGAAGTGTAAATAATTATCCTTCGTGTGTGTGAGAGAGAGTGTGTGTGTGTGTAAGAGAGAGAGAGGAATCAAAGGGGTGTCGCCTCCATTAAAGGCAGCAGAAGAGCACCTTGTCGGTTCATAAACAAAAAAAGAATTATTCAGTGCATTTTATAAACATTTAATAATTTCATATCAATTAAATAAAAATGCTAAAGATTTTAATTAATTAATTAATTAATAATGGGAGTTTAAAAATTGAGGATGGGGCATCTAATCATAAGTCCAATCACATAATTAAGAATGGTTTAAGCTTTACACTTTGTTTAATGAAGTTGAACAGATGGGAGTGGGAAATATTGTACTCATTTACCAATTAAAGTATGAGATGTGGATTGAAGATAAGCCTTCTTGACTATATCAAATTACGTAATGTAATAATAATACACACTCTTTCCTCCAATTAAAACAAACATCCATTACCCACTAATTCTTTAACTCAAATCATTTCATAGAGTCTCGTAAGGGACGATCTATCGGTTGGAGCAAGTGAGCTTGTGTCAATTGACTCAAGTTCGAATCATCTTGCCAATGGTTGCTAGATCGATGTTTATCAGTACACATTGGTTAGCGCAGTGTAGTATATTTCTCTTATATGGCTTGTAACCTATTATACAAGAGTACTGTAAATTTACCCCCAGTGCACTTATATGAGCGAGTTCCTTCATTTTATATATATATATATATATATATATATATATATATATATATATATATATATATATATATATATATATACATACAAATGTGTGCATTTCATTAGGAAATTAAGTGGATGTGTTATGATCGAATGATGTACATATATCATCTAATAGTTTAAGATGTTAGTGAGATAATTGCAGTGATTTTCTTTTTTGATGTGTGGCTAGGGACGGTATTTGGAATTAAAATTTCGATTTTCGATTTTCGTCGATTTCAATTCGAATTTTTCCGATTTTGGAACAATATTTTTCACTCCGAAATTTCGATTTTGGATTCTTTTGGTTTTTTATTGAAATTGGAATATAGATGAGATTCCGATTTCCCGCCTGAATTTAATTTCCAACAATTCATTTTTTTCGAATACTACACTTATAATATCAATATTATTAGGTGTTTTATATTTGAGGTGATTAAAATTTAAAACAATTCAAATCCCGCTGATTCCAATCAGAAAATTTCCAATTTTGTAATATATTTTTTTTTATTTTACATTCCAATTTTAAAATTCTGATTTCCGATTTCCGATTCTTTGTGGAACATATTCAGAGTTGGTTTTTACTTCAGAAAAAAAAATATCCGAATTTTTCCGGAAGTGTTAACTCCGATTAGTTTGATTTCCACAGTACCTATCGTGTGGCGATGGAATTTAAACACCAAACTTCTCATTTGGTCCGCTCTGATACGACATTGAATGATCACTTTATCTAAAAGATGAAGTTATTAGTAAGGTGAATACTTTGATATTTATATATATTTCAATAGTTATAATATCAACTACGTAAATTTGAGGCAACAAAAGAGCATGGTGTGTTGTAATAGTATACTAGGATGCTCCTGGATCCAAGAATTCCTAGGCATTGATTCGAAGATTCAGCTTTGCCCAACAGACATTTTCTGACAATTTGATCTCTTGTATTATCTCCAAGAGACATTTCTGTTTTATTTATTTTATTTTATTTTTAATGTTTAAATATGAATTATTGTTACATTGGGCTCAATCCCAAATTGATAGAACATGCCAATTACCAACGGCTTATGAAATTCTACACCTGATGAAATACAACATGCGCCTTTAAATCGTAAATTTACATAAATAACTACCAACTAAGCATACATACATTGTATTATTATGCAAGTGTCGGTTCTACAAAACGATTACGAGCCTAAGCCCCCCAAGTTAATGACGTCACATCCACGAATTTGTCCTTGAAAATATTTAGAGAAAATATATATAATTTCAAGTGGCACAGTTTATTATTTCTTAAATAGCTCTCTTGAATTTATTAAAAGGGCAAAAAAGAAATAAAAACAAGAGCACATGGAAAAACAGAGTACTAAAAGCCCATTACATGTTACAGAAGAAGTGGCACTTAATATATTCACAAGAAATGGGCTTCACTGAATCAGCAGCATAACTTGGCATTTTTCACTATACATATTTGGGGTCTTTACAAATAAGCCCCATCAATGGATATTTATTCATAAATAGATCCAGACAAAAAACTCTTTTACCAATAAGTTCACACGTGATCCAAATTTTTGTAAAGAATTAAAATAACCCCTCATATTTTAATATGCTCCAATTTCATCATTAACTTAATTTAACTTCAATTTGACCCCAAATTTCACAAATTATTCAATTTTGACCCAAACTTTTTTTTTTCAAAAAACAAATTCCCCGCCGGATTCCGGTGTCGACCGGCGGATTTTTTTTCTTCCGGATTTTTTCGCCGGATTCTGGCGGCTGTCAACACCGGTCTCCGGCATTGACTTTTTTTAATTTTTTTTCTTCTTTTCTTTCTTTCAGTAACTTTTTTTTTCCGTTTAAAAAACAAAATTGTTGTGATTGACAGTAATATTAACTATATTACTGTTAAACACAGTAGAATTAACTAAACTATAGTTTAACACAGTAATATTGCTATATTAATCTCTAGCACAGTAATATTAACACAACAAAACTCATTATTATTGTGTAATAAAGTAATATTGCTATAACAACAGTAATATTACCGTCAACTACAGTAATATTACAATAATAGACAGTAATATAATTACGTTGACTTGTCAACAAATCAAAAAAAAAATTAAAAAAATAACAAAAAATAAAAAATAATAATATTACGTTAATTTACTGTCAACGGCAGAACAATTACATAAATGTATTGTCAACGGCAGTACAATTACGTTAATTAACTGTCATTGACAGTATAATTACCTTAATTTACTGTCAGTGACAGCACAATTACGGTCAACGTTTAGCGGCGGACGTAAAAAAAAAAAAAAAAAAAAAAACTTAAAAAAACACTAAAAAAGTCAAAGCCGGAAACCGGCTAAAAAATCCGGAAGAAAAGAAAAGAAAAGAAAAGAAAAATGAAAAGTCAACACCGGAATCCGGCGGCACTTTTTTTTTTTTTTTTGAAAAAAAAAGTTTTGGGTCAAAATTGAATAATTTGTGAAATTTGGGTCAAAATTGAATAATTTGTGAAATTTGGAGTTAAATTGAGATTAAATTAAGTTAAGGATGAAATTGGAGCATACTAAAGTATGCTCCAAAAAAAGTCAAAATTGAATTTTTGTGGTCAAAATTGGATTTTGTGGACAAAATTGATTAAATTGGGGTTACAATTAAGAATTGAGTATAAATGGTTGAGAATAATATTGTGATATACATGAATGTTTCCTTTATTTATAATAAATATTAAAGGGATGCACTTATTGGTGAAAGAAATATAGCCCTAAACCTAGAATAATAAAGATGCTTGATTGGGGACTTGTGCATAAAAACTCCTACATATTTTGAGATGTAACTAAAATTATGATAAATTACAATCAACCCTTGATACTTGTTATAATAACTTTTAGGTCCCTATAGTATTAATGTAACAACCGCCCCTAAAACTCCCCTAAAACTAACAGAAAGTTAGAAACGCTAATGCTAGAGGGTTGTAGTTATTACAACGAATACCACATGTACTTTAAAATTAGGGTGTTACTATTTGCAGCGGGTCTTTTATTGAAATGAGCTTATTTGCAGTAGAACCTTTTTCATTTAATTTTTTTTTTTGAAATTCTCTCTCTTAGAGCAAGCAATGGCTATTCCTTACCCTTTGC
>NW_012192950.1:487288-498653 GCF_000504015.1 Erythranthe guttata
AATCTTGACTTGGGAAAATGTGAGGGTTTAGGTAGGAGCAGTAATCAGGCAGTGCATGAGTAATGAAGCCTATGGTTTTTTGCATTATTATGGGATTTAATTTCTTGCAGTGTAACATGATGTTTTATTTTTGTCGGGTATAATATTATAATTATCAATTACAAATATTTTAATTTAATTTATGGGTCATATTATGAAAGTGCCCCAGGGCGAGACCACTTTCTCTTGCTTCTCTTTCTTGCCAACACCTGGATAATTATTGAGGGCTTAATCCCACTTTGTACTCTTAAAAATAATAATAGTACCTTGTACCATTAAAACACATTAAATTATTCACCATCCACCCTTAACTAAATAATAAATACAATTTCATGTTTTATTGATTTTTATTTTCAAGGACGCAAAATAATAAATTAAATTGTCTCTGACCTAATTTCGAGCACACAAAGTGCGAAAACATAGAAATCACACCGAATAATTGAATATATATATATATATATATATATATATATATATATATATATATATATATATATATGTATTCTTAAAAAAAATCAAATAAACTTTTATCACTAAATTATTCAATTGATAGATCTTTTATTGTAATTGGTGGAAATATTAGGTAGAAATATTTGGAAGAAAATATGATTTTTCAAATAACTTGATAACGGGAATAGCTGAAGGATTTTTTTTTTTCGTAAAATATTTTTGTGATAAAAAATATAATTTTTAAATACCAGTAAAAATATTAAATTACATTTATTAGCTTTAAAAAGTCATGTGGGGTGCATTACACATCATATATTGTGTTTCGACTTTCGAGGGTGCAAAGTGCTATTAATTTGTTTCGATAATGCAAAATATCAAAATGATATATTTCAAGGGTGCAAAGTGGAATTAAGCCATTATTGAATACTTGTTATTACCATTAAAAAATATTAAATAAGCTTTATCAATATTTGTTATTTTAAACATGTATTATCAATTTTAGTTGTATTACTTAGATTTTAGTTGGATAACAAGCACCCGTTGTATATAATCCGTTGTAGAATCTAATTTCCCGATTCGGCACCTAAGATCTGGGTTTTTCTTCTATATATGATTACTTAGATTTTCTTCCGTCTGGGTCGAGATCTCAAAGGTCCGAAGTAAACGGGTTGCCACAGTCCATCTGAAAGTACTCATCACATTCGGCTTAGGTAAGTGCCCAACGCAAAATCCAATCTTATCGATGTGTAAACAATAAATAAACATAATCATGAATCTTTTTCCGAATGTACAAATTCATGGCTTCGAGATTTGGCCAATGAAGTATTCGGAGTTATTTCACGTCTATATGAAATATATGGTTTACACGTTTGAGTTACCAATCACTCACATTCATCGGGAGGGCAATATCGTAGAAGATGCATTTGCATTAGCCAACTTAGGGCGTCGGACCTATAATATGTTGGTGTTGCAACTATCGTACTATTACGTACTTTTGTGCATGATTAGATTGAAATATACTGGAGATTATTATATCTTTGCTCGCAGAATTTTCCTCAAAATTTTACCAGATGGAGCTTTGGGAATTTCATTCGTGAAAAACACTCGATTAATCCGCTTGTACGACACCACCTGTATAACAAACATATGAACCATCAACTAAAATTTCTTTCAGAAACTACTATACTTTCATAATCAAAGCAAGATATATATGCATTGAGATCTGATTTTTACCAATTTTAATTTTTTCTTTATGTTTTGTTTGGAAATTTTAAAGTTTTTTTTATTTTACAAAGTTCAAATATTATTTTAAAGCAAGTGCAGACTTTGAAACGTACAAATACAATTTGAATAAATTTGTAACTAAATTTCAGCCTGATTAAAATAAACTACGAGCGTTCCATCTTAAAAAATGTGGCAATTTTTTTGTAATGTAGATTCATATCTTCATGAATAGTTTCTCGACATAAAAAATTATTTAAGCGGACTTAATAATTTCACTTTCAAGATGAGAAGATCTTGATTTGAACTCATTTATAGCAGGAAAACTATAATTAAAAAAAAGCGGTACCTGCTCGGAGATATATTGCTTGATTTCTTGCTCGGAGATATTTGAACCGTTTACTCGCACTACAAATGCAACTGGAACTTCTCCTGCTACTTCATCTTTCATACTGTACGTGTGACATAGCCACATCTTCAATTAGTGAAACTAAGCATAGAGAAATACTGTATATTCACACTTTGCTAAACATATATATTACATAATACTACATTTTATAATCATAAAACTAAAACAGAGATATAATCTAAGATCACACTATTATAAATAGTACAATCACATTCAATTTAATCGATAGTGATTTGATGGGGAGTAGATGTTACATGATTATTTACTTCGGGTGGATTTGAACAATAAATTTGATTAAATAACTACCCACTAAGCACACATACATGGTGGTTTAGATGCCACACCGGGTGATCATATACACGCGGTGTTTTTTAACCGTTGATGAGGTTAAATAACTGCCCACTAAGCACATAACAGATTGGCGTGTGTGTGATTTATGTGCAAATCAAGGGTTAAAAAGCACCCGGTGCATATCACCAGGTGTAGCATCAAATCCCCTACATACACATGAGTATGTAAGTGATTATGTGTAGATTTACGGTTCAAATCCACCCAAAGTAAATAACCAGGTGTAGCATCTAATATTCCGTGACGCGACACTAACACCAAACTGCAAGCCAATAGACATTATAGAAGAAGGAAGCATGTATAATCTTCCACATATCGAGCTTTTTGATTAATTACGAAAGAGACCCCATAAAAGTTGAAAATTTCGACTTACGGCACAACAGCAGCCTCGGAAACAGATGGATGGGCTATTAGCAAAGCTTCAAGTTCAGCAGGAGCGATTTGGAGACCTTTGTACTTAATCAATTCCTTCAACCTATCCAAAATGAACACCTCATCATCACTGTCCACGTAACCGATATCGCCCGTGTGCAGCCACCCGTCCTTGTCTATTGTCCTCTTGGTCGCCTCCGGATCATTATAATAACCTTTTTAAATATTCATAAATTAAACATTTACACAAACTTCTATTTTATTTCAAATTTTAATATCCAAAGGAAGTGGGGTAGTTTATTGCAATTAATAACTCTTGTGTTATATCGAATTGCAAAAAAACTACCATATGTTATTTTATTTGCGAAAACGTCTTATGATTCAATTTGTTTTAGCACACAACCCCCTAAACAGGGTACTAATTGTTAAAAAAGTTAAAGCAGAGGTGGGCTTTTGTCAATAAAATAACATAGGGTGGTCTTTTAGCAATTCAATATAACATAGGGGTACTATTTGCAATAAACTCAAGGAAAGTGATTACCTTTCATAACAGAGTCTCCTCTGATGCAAATCTCTCCAGTCTGATTCCGCGGAAGAGATGCGCCGGTCAAAGGGTTGACAATTTTCATCTCGGAGTTTCGAATGACGTTTCCGCATGAACCTGGTTTGAATTTGAATGGTTTTTTGGCAAATCCTAAACACATTGATAGTACTCCAGCTTCTGTCATACCATAACCCTGTGAAAAAACACAGTTATTTTTAGTATTTCACATTAAAAACTAGAAATTAGAAATGTGACCAATAATTCTCACTCAAATATCAATACATTCATATTAAGTCCAAATTAAAATTAGTTCATTCACTAGCTACGAAAATAGCACCGGAGAGATGAGAATATATACATAGATTAAAGCACCAATAATAATGTACTTAATTTTTAGCGTAAATTACGGCCATTCCCTGAGGTACGGTCAAATTACGAAAAAACTCCTCATGTTTGAGTAATTACAACCATCCTTCAACTATGAATCTTCTTACATATCGACCCTTGTAGTGTCAAACTTAGTGAAATCTTTTAGAATATGTGAAATATTCTCCAATTTGTACTCGTTTTATCTCATTTGAGCTCCAAATTTTGAAACAAGATGATCATAAGATGTGTTTCTTACTTGTAAATATCAGATTATGGTGTATCAGAAAATGCATTTTTGCACAATACGAGTACAAATTAGAGAATATTTCACGGAATCTAGCATCATACGAATGAAAGTGTAATAGTTGTAATTACCTAAATATGAGGAAAAAAATTTATCATTTGACTTTACTCAAAGGGTGACCGTAATTTAAACTTTTTTTTTATTTTACTGATAGTACGACAAGAACAAGACGGGTGGGCCCTTGAGGTGGGGATGAGTGACCTCAGAAAATACCAGTTTTAAAAGCGTTACACCGAATCGAGATTTGGGGGAACCCGCTTTCTTTCTTTCCCGCCAAAACCTTTTGTTTACTTTTTTCATCCACTAGTTTTTTTATTCAATTGAAAAGCATTTTTAAATCAGGTGCTGGGTCCCAATCGCACCTACCGCCAATGAGTGCTAACAGTGAAATCACTGACATGGATATTTTCGTAATTAAATCACAACAAAGCAACAACTTTTTTTTAAAAACGTGTCTTTTCAAACCACACCCCAAAAAAAACAAAAGAATTTATCAATATCTAGTACAAGTATACTTTAAGTAAAATTCCCCAATAATTGAAGATTATAAACTAATTATTGTGTTAGTGATTAGTGATTAGTGATTATGTAACTAATTAAAAAATTACCTGGCCAATCGTTGCATTAGGGAGCTTGGCTTTGACCGAACATTCAAGTTGACTATCCATCGGCGCCGCACCACAAGTTACTCTCCTCACCGACGAGAGGTCAAACCTAACCGCCGCCGCCGGACTCTTCGAGATGGCGAGCAGTATCGGCGGCACAAGGGGGGCGATTGTGACCCTGTGTTTCTGTATCAGCTCCATTAATTGATTGATTTCGAATTTCGGCACAATCAGAATTGCCGCACCTACACGCAGGCTGGTGAGCAGCACCGACACCAAACAGTAAACGTGGAACAACGGCAACAAGCACAGCATCAGATCTCGAGAATCGATGTGGTAGGCGGGGTTTTCGCCGTCGACTTTCTGTGAGATGCACGTGACTATGTTTTTGTGGCTCAGCATCACCCCCTTGGGGAGACCGGTTGTGCCGGAGGAGAACGGCAGCGCCGCCGTGTCGTCCGCGTCGATTTCGACCTCCGGCAGCAGTCTCTCGTCGGAATTTTTCAGATCCGCGAAGCGGACGATCTCCGGCGACGGCGGGGGGTCGATCGTGGCTATTATTACCACCGCGCCGCCGCCGCGTTCCTCCTCCTCCACGGCGAAGCGCTTCACCTTCTCGACGTAGCAGGCGTGGGTGACGATGAGTTTCGGCTTCGATACCCTCGCCTGCGCCGTGATTTCCGCCGCCGTGTAGAGCGGATTCGCGGTGGTGGCGACTGCGCCAGCGAAGAAGGCGGCGAGGAACGCGAAGGCGAAGTCCGGCGAGTTGTGGAGCAGGAGCATAACGACGTCGTTTTTCCGGATACCTAGTTTGCGAAATCCGACGGCGGCTCTGCGGGCGGTGAGCTCAACTTCGGCGTGGGTGAAGACATTACCGGTGGCGCCGTCGATTAAAGCTGGCCGCGAGCGGTGGTTCGGCAGGTTCTGGAAGCAATAAATGTGCGTTGGGAGATGATTTGGTATGTAAATATCTGGAAGTTTAGAACGGAAGATATGCTCCTTCTCTGATTTTGGCTCCATTTCAGGCTAATTGGTGATTTTCAGGTTGATTCGTTTTGCAGAAGATTATATGATTTGTGCAGTTCTGGTTTCAAACAAGTGAGTAAATGAAGTAAAGAGTTGATAAAATGCACACTCTGTTTTGTTAGGAATTTATTTTTAGATAGTGGTATTTTCCTAATTAATAATTAGTGATCTAATTGTTTGTTAGGTGTTGTTTTTGTAATTATATGATCAACTCGACCTTATTGTTAGTTAGTGGTCTAAATATCTGCAGCTATGTACGAACACGAGCCCTAATCGTATGGGGTGATTGTCAATGTAACGGAGCCAGAATTTTAAGTTCGAGGGAACCAAATGCATTAAAAAGAATTATGTGAGGGAGCTGATAATTTTTTTTTAGACACAAATTTTTAATGGTTTTTATATAAAATAATAGAAACTTGAGAAATTTTCTGGGTGGCCATGCCCCGATACTGGCTCCGCCGCTGATTTTATAAACTTAACGTCTTTTTTTCAGAAACATATATTTACGTTTTGAACTGCTTTTTAAAAAGTAATATTCAATTATTACCAAAACAGTATTCCAACATAAATTAGTTATAACTTATACCTATGGCTATCACTATACTGTACAGTATCCGATTTTGGTATTAAAGTAGTGCTGATGAATTTTATCATAATGAATTTTATCATAATGAATTTCGACAAGGGTTTTGCTATTTGCAGCGGGACTTTTACTGAAATTGGCTTATTTGCAGCGGTACCTTTTTCATTTAATTTTTTTTTTCAATTTCTCTCTCCTATTCCAAACACTCTCTAGAAATTCGAATTTCGTAAAAAAAATTGAATCTCCCGTTTTCTGGAGCACGGAAGCTCGAGTAAACTTCAAGTTTCCGTGCTCCAGAAAACGGGAGATTCAAATTTTCGTGCTCCAGTAAACGGGACCTTCAAACTGTTTTTTGAATTTTTATTTTCGGAAAAAAAATAACAAAAATTTAGATATGAATCTCCCATGTTGTAGAACACGGGAACTTGAATAATCTTCATGTTCCCGTGTTCTACAGGACGGAGGACTCAAAAAACATGAGGTTCCCGTTCTGCAGAACACGGGAACTTGAAGATTATTCAAGTTCCCGTGTTCTACAGAACGGGAACTTAAAGTTTTAATATTTTTTTTATTTTTTTTATTTTTTTTTTAATATTTTTTTCTAAATATCGAATTTTCTAATTATTTGAGGACCATGATAACACATATTCGGATTATTGTACTCGTTTGTACATTCATCATCAAATTTTTCGTCAAAATCACCATCATCACCCTACCAAATTATAAAAATTAATAATATAAAGGAATATAAAAATTAATAATACAAAAAAAAAAAAAAAAAAAAAGAAAATTGAAACCCAAGTTCCCGTGCTGTACAGCACGGGTAACTCAATCTTTTCCCCTTTTTTGATACTTCTCGTGCTGTATAGCACGATTAAACCAACTTTTAATTTTTTTTTTCTTTCTTTTTACCATATAAAAGTTATTCGGACCAGCCATTGAAGAAATCGTTGTTCGTTTTTGAATTTGTCGAACGAGCTTCAAATTCTAAGTTTTCGATTTTTTTTAGTTGAGAGCGTTTCGGTTTTTTTAGAAAGTTAGAAAATTGACAAATGAGACTACCGCTGCAAATAAGCCAATTTCAGTAAAAGTTCCGCTACAATTAGCATTTCAGTTTCGACAATGATAATATAACAGGTGTCTTGTGAAAAAATATTTGTGTGTGCAATTGATCTTCACAGAGATCGAACAATGGACTCAAGAATTAACGTGGTTCGATTCTGTTTGAACCTACATCCACCAAGCAACTTAGAACAATTTTTAATATTGATCGAAGAACAACAGAGATTTCGATTACGTACAATATGATTGATGAAAATCAGAAAACTCTAAGTGCGCTAAGAACTAAGAATTTGATTTGGTCCGTGGGGCTTCCTTCTTCTCCAAGATACTTAGTTTGCCCTCCGATGAAGATACCTGCAATGCCGGGGAGAGATGCCGGCGGGAAAGCTCTGACGATCAAGTCAGTTATTGATTTAAAATATTATTGCAGTAAAAGTATAAAAATTGTGTGTGTGAATGGATGATGTTTCCTCTATTTATAGGTGATGAAACCTTGGAGGCCAATGTTTCCTTTTTTAGGGTTTGCTTTTCCTTCAAGTCACGTGTTTTGGGTCTTTATTATTTGGGTCTGCTTTAGGTCGTCTTTACACTGGGCTGCGAGCTATGGTGTTCCGAAATCTTGAGTCGTTATTCGGAGATCGTAGCTTGGTATCTCTTCTTACAATAGTGGATTGGTTCTTCTTAGTTCATATTTATTCGTCTCGGTCAAAGTGGCCCGTATCAGAATTAAAGATGATCTCTCAATTCTCATGTAGTGTTTTATCTCAATCTCTCCAATTGTATATCTCTCTCTCTCTAGATTCAGAATTACAAAGGAATGAGCACTTGTGAGCCTTAATCCGATCATATATGTTCATAATTTAAAAATAATCCGATCATATTTTGTGGTATTTTAAACATATGAAATCCCAAATCCATGTAAGCCCATTAAAATGTAGATACCGGCCCAATCAAGTTATAAATTTATATACCTTTTTTTTCTGATAACAATAGATTTAATTTCATTTTGCACCCTCGAAATTTAACTTGTAGGAATTTTACACCATTGAAAAATATTAATAGCACTTTACACCCTCGAAACACAATAGATCATTTACAATGCACGCTGAATTGAATATTTAAAACTTAATAAGACAAATCTCATTTTTTTTTCTTGGTTTTTATATTTCTGCGATGCAAAATAATAAATTAAATAGTTGTTTTCTTCTACCTCTAAGCTAATTTCAAGTGCGGAAAATACTAAAATAAGACTAAAAATACTATATTTGCAAAGTTATTGCATACAAAACTAAAACATAACAAGTTAGAGGATTAAATTCCTACATAGGCCAACAGAGGACCAAAACTACAATTTTCCCCCGAGAATAAACAATTGAATGAATTAATGATAGGGATATATATTCAAAATACAATGAACATAAAAAAAAAAAAAAAATTTAAAAAGACCATCAAAATCCTCACAATATATATTAATTCATCAATCATCAACATCATCATCATCAACAACAAGAACAACTACATACAGATCAATAATTTAAAAAGAATAAAACAACTAAGCAAAACAAAAATTGCATACACATAAAAATTTGTATACTTCTTTTTGTGACGATGAAGACCCTTTTCATAAAAACTCAAGTCTCCACCACCAAGTCTCCAATGGCTGCTATATTACAAAAAAAAAAAAAAAAAAAAAAACAATCCATCCATCTATCTTTAATTTCTTCCAAGAAAAAAAAAAACACACTCAAAAAATCATTAATCCCGAAAAAAAAAATTGAATAATAAAATTCAAAAACTAATAAAAATAATCATGGAGATATTGCAGAGCCAAAGCTGTTATCCCTATTGTAATATCTGAGCTCCAAAGAGATTTGCCTCTCAAACTGAAGCTGCTTGTAGAAGTTGGTAATAAAAGCATCGGCTCTGTTGTCCACGTCATCTTCCGACGGATAGCTAACGGTCCGGTGAAGACTCCTCGCGGATCCGGGTTCCTCGTACGGGTCCGGATCTTCCACACACCCTATTAATCCGGGTTTCTCGTTGAAGCTTAATCTTCTCTTACTGGGTGAGCCCCCGATCATTGATGCCAGCTTCAATCTGTTCACGTTGTAATCGAGCAGGAATTTTATCTTTTTCACCGCCCTTTTCAGCCGCCCGATCAGTACCCACCGGTTCGCCGCCATGTGCAAGGTTGTGCGTCTCTTTGTGTGTGTTTGTGTGTGTGTGTGTGTGTGTGTGAGAGAGAGAGAGAGAGAGAGAGAGAAGTTGAATTGTATGATTGAGTAGGTATTTGGAAATTATATAGATCAAATGATGGTTGTTAGTTACCGTGTATTTTTTTTTTTTCTTTTGGTTTTTTGTATGTAAGTTAGAGAGAGAAAATATAGGATGGTGGTTTTTGGTTTAAGAAATTGGTAACCGCGTTGACGGTTTTGTTAGATAATAATACATTTGTGAACTCAAGATGTAATTAGGGTACGGACACGCGGATACGGCGATACGCCGATACGGACACGGTGATACTGTATTTCTAAAAAATTAGGATACGGACACGAGGAGATACGCGTAAATATAAAAAATATAGGGGTGTATTTATATATTACTAAATTATAGTGGTACATTTATAAATTATAAAAAAAATATTATAAGTCGCCAAATCGCATAAGAGAACCGCTCGCCTTTGCTGCTCGTGTTCTTGGTCGCCATCGCCGCTAGAGTTTTGGACTTTTGGATGGACTCTCAAAAAAGACAGAAGAAATGTGTATTACAGAGAAATGAAAATACATATTTTTTATTAGGGCTTTCTCGTAAAACATAAGAACTGTGTCCCAACTTTCTAAAAATTGCGGACACTGCCCGACATGGATGTCCTACTTTTAGTGCAATTACAATACGATTCGACATGGGTGTCCGAGCTGTGTCCGAGTATATCTAAGTGTCCAGATATCGGATACATGGACTCTTCATCTTTTAGAAGTGTCTATGCAACAGATTTAAACACATTCACATGTATTTGTACATGTATAGTGCAAAATTATCTAACTTGTATTTTATAGTAGTTAAATGTATATATTTTTTTAAGAAATGATTCATGATCATGTCATGGTGTTAATGATTTATTTTCCTTTATTTATTGTAAATTCAAGTTGTAGCTTTGAATAGTTGATATATAATGCAGTATAATTCAAAAAACTTAAAAGAATAATATCCATTTCATTTGATTTGAGTACCAAATTAAATAAAATAAATGATAAAATAAAATATAAATTACGAAAATTGTGATATAAAAAATAAGATGCATCATCTGATCCAATATTGCAACTATCTCATCCAATGCACTTTCATTATTCGCTGAAAAACTTCCTTATAGAAAGCATTGTTAGTAAAATTAGTCGCCAACGAAAACACGGAGTACCAACTGAAGTCAACAATCAAATACAATTATTTGATAAAATTAACCTAACTCATGTGTTCTTAGTAAAGAAAACTATAGATACAAATTATATAGGATATATTATTAAATTAGAGTTGTTCTTGGAAAATTAATTATATTTAATAATTTTGGAAAAAATTCCGACTGACATACAATGTAGTAACCATTTCTAAGTTTTAGTTTAGACCATATATTTTTTTTTATAATTCCTCGGTTCATACTTCATAATTTCATTTAATAATAATTTAATTGAAAAAAAAAATTAGAAAAAAGTATAAAACGTCACTAAGCTCTAGAAAGAAAAAGAAAATCAACGAGGGTTTCGACAGCAAGACCAAGACTATATCCACATATTAGACCAAGTCAAGAACAACTACTCCTTTATTTTTATTTAATTGATTAGCTGCCCACGTGCTCATAATTTTATATCTTTATTTTGCACAATATAATATAGTTTGGACCATATGCAATTGGAAGTTCAAGAGGAAAGACCATAAATTGGTATGTTTATTCTTATTTATTATTATGGCATTATATTTTTAATATGGTAAATTACACCCACACCCCTGAGGTATGCTTAAATAACTGTAAGGTTCCTGT
>NW_012192950.1:507984-517988 GCF_000504015.1 Erythranthe guttata
GATATATATATATATATATATATATATATATATATATATATATATATATATATATATATATATATATATATATATATATATATACACACACATATATATATGTGTATGTGTGTTTAATGTTCGACTTATTGTAGGTCACACATTATCTAGGTGGAGAAAACTATGTTTTTTGGGGTGGTCGAGAGGGTTATCACTCTCTTTTGAACACCGATATGGAACGAGAGCTCAATCACATGGTGAGACGGGTTGTCGGTTTTTAATATTCATTTTCCCTATTATATGAATATAAAAGTTAATGATAAATATTTCGTTACGGAGCTTCTTATAATATGTTCAAGTATTTGGCATTTTGTATTCGTGAAATTTGAAGCACTTATTGTGTGGCTGTCGTATTCTCGTAGGCAAGGTTTTTCGAAGCTGCAGTTGCTCATAAGAAGAAAATTGGGTTCAACGGTATTTTCTTTTCTTTGTATTTTTTATTTGTTAATTCAATAATGCTATTTTGTATATGTAATTATTTTTTCTTCGTATTTTTAATCCGTTTCGTTTTTATTTTTGTTCTATTGATAATCGACATTTAATTTTTCAGGAACATTGCTAATCGAACCTAAGCCCCAGGAGCCAACAAAGCACCAGTACGATTCCGTCAATTATTAATCAATCAATTAATTAATTTAATTCTCACTATGTGACATATTATCTCCATCATGCCAGGTACGACTGGGATGCTGCAACATCTGCTAACTTCCTCCGTAAATATGGATTAATAGGTAATTGTCGCACGATTCTTTAATTTCACATGTTTTTATTTTTATTTTTAATTTCCAATTAATTGTAAGAGGCAATTTTGATTTTAATCATTTTTTTCATCGTCTTTCGTACAGATGAATTCAAATTGAATATCGAGTGCAACCACGCAACTCTATCCGGTCACAGGTTTGTCATTTTTCCTCATTCAAATTATTAATTAATTCAATAAAATATTATACTTTATACCGTTATATTAATTAGGCTTTAACGAATTAATTCCACCCTGTAGCTGCCATCACGAAATCGAGACTGCAAGAATTAATGGTCTATTGGGGAACATTGACGCAAATACCGGCGACCCTCAAATTGGTATTTTCAACCATAAATTATTTATTTTTTCAAAATTTCCTACTAAAGTCGAACATTTTTCACAATTTATTTTCGGCCCTGTTGCAGGTTGGGATACGGACCAGTTTATGATGGATGTAGGAGAGGCGACATTAGTTATGCTCTCCGTTATTAAAAATGTACGTTTCTTTAAATTTCAGAAAAAAAAAATTTAAAATTAAATTCATAAACCGAGGTACGTGTCTTATGCATTACAGGGAGGATTGGCTCCAGGTGGATTCAATTTTGACGCAAAACTGTAGGTTTTTCTTTTCATTTTTGGTGTCTTAATTTAATTTTACGAAACGTTATTTGTATATTTCAAATTATTCTGAAACGACTCAATAATTTAGCTCTATATTTATATGCATGACTTATGTCGGTATTTAATTAATAGGCGAAGAGAAAGCACAGATGTTGAAGACTTATTTATTGCTCACATTGCTGGTATGGATACTCTAGCACGTGGTCTCCGAAATGCTGCTAAGCTTATCGAGGTCAATACTTTTTCTCCGTTTCATAAATTTATAAAAATTAATATAATAATAAGTAAATATATATATATATATATATATATAAGGTAAAATTAACGCTGTTTTGAAGCAGGATGGTTCGTTGGATGAGCTTGTACGCAAGAGGTATCAGAGTTTCGACACGGAATTAGGGGCCCAAATAGAGGTTAGTTTTTATTAATTTTCTTTATAAAAAAGAAGAAACCGTTTCGTTTGATTTTTAGTGGATGACGTAATATTACATGTTTACAGGCTGGCAAGACGGATTTCGACGTGCTCGAGAAGAAGGCTATCGAATGGGGTGAACCCAAAGTTGCCTCTGCTAAGCAGGTAATTAATTATAAGAACCTTCGTTTGGTTGTCAAGATATTGAGATTAATCAAGATAAGATTATTGCGACCTTAACCGAACACTAAGTAAAATCTAATTTCGTTTAATTTTCATTGTTGCAGGAGTTGGCTGAAATGATATTCCAATCTGCACTATAGATGGTGGGGGATTTAATTCCAAGCCCCTTTTTTTCACCTCTTAAAAGTTAGAATTACTTAATGTGATGTAAATTTATTGGAGATTATGCAATATATTG
This sequence comes from Erythranthe guttata, assembly GCF_000504015.1. The sequence goes on from NW_012192950.1 coordinate 510,220, forward strand.
TTTTTACCCGAGACTATTTATATGAAAATTACGTGTGTGTGTGTGCGCGCGTGCTCGCGCCCTGCTAAAACTTTTGTAGGGAATCGATTTTATGATTTTATTTTGATCAAGTGTAGTGCAGCATAAACCGAGTTGAAGAAATAAGTGGAATCACAACTTGCATAGGGTTCCAATGAAATTTAAGATCGAATAATAAACTACTATAAAAAGTACTTAAAAAAGAAGAATTTAAATATGAAGAAAACTAAGGGAGAAAAAATCCAATTCGATATATCGATGAAGAACGTGGAGAATCTTTTATCCAAACTTCGAGATGGATTTACCGAACAAATTGGATTTCGTACCGAATTACTGAGATTTTTGAAACAAAAATATATATATATCGAATTACTCCATCCATTACAAAATAATTGACCTTTTAGGTTGTTGTGCACACTTTAAGAAAATTAATAAATGTGTGGATTTTAGGGAAAAAAAACATATAATATGAGTAAAATATCCATGTTATTAATTATATCTCAACTAATTAAGAGTAATAACTGCTAAGGGCATAATTGAGAAAAGAATAGTTAATGCATCATTGGAATTATAAAGTGACAGATAATATGGAATAAAAAAAAATCCCAAAGTGACAGTCAATTTGGGACAGATGGGGTTATTGAAATATGTTCTCCACATTCTCCAAAAAATGAAATTTTGGAAACGAAAAATCGAACTCCAAATGTTCGGTATACCATATTGAACTAAAGTACCTCCTATTAAATAGGTCAATAAGACGAAAGGCTCAAGCCGTGATAGCTCAACAAGGTTATGAGTGCCCAACGAGGCGAGCGCTTCAGCCTAGCGGGCCTCGACAAGAAATATGTCATCATTAGTTGTCGAGCGTGTTGCGCTCGGATACTCGTCCACTCGTCCTGACGAACACAATTAATGACTGATCAATGATATATAATGCATCTGACACTAGTATTAAATGTCGAGATGTTCAGCGTAAGCCTGAAAACTGGAAACAACCCTAATGTCGTACTAACAAGCCTCACCTAAGAGCATGGCTAAGGGGCGACTAGGTAAGGTAATGATGATTGTGGGCCGGATTATCATGGGGCGTGCGGCGAGTTGACATAAACGGCAAGACGATATGCTTCTAGGCCAGTTTTTTAGGAACTCTTGGAGCCCGATGAAGGTAAATATAAGTAGGAGTCTACCCCCTACTATGGAAGGAGAGTTTATTTAATCATCAATTCACAATTTTACTTTCTTCCTAAAATAGCATACATCCTCCGACAAACACTTTTCGACACCTACTAACCTGACCGTCAGAGTGTTAACTCCAGCATCAGTCCTTCTCTCGTTTTACAGATCGGCATGAGCTCTCTGAAACTCCTTTGCAGACCTCTCAAAGGGATCCCACAACGTTAATCGTGTTCAACGAACGAATTAGGTGCAAACAAAAATATTTCGGTTTCAACATGGTTCGATTGGTTCACCGAAGTGATGAACACCCCTATTTGTTAATCTTTCATTTGAGTCAATTCCTAAAACACCCTTTAATTAGTATTTTGTTTTTAAAAAAAATAGTTTTTCAATAAGAAACAAAATATATAAAAGTATAAATATAAAAAAAAATATATATATATATATAAAAAGAGAAGGCCGTTTATTTCCGGGTCGGGTAAAACACATGTTTCGTTCTCTCTTTCCTTCACCTTTCCTCATCGTTGTTCTACAGCCTGTATAAATTCCTTATAAACTTTTTCCCATATTCCATATCAATTGATATTAAATATTCATTCCCGATTATCAAAAAATCCGTCGAGCGGCAGAAAATTCGCCACCAATTCTCGCTTATTATCAAATCACCCCAAGAATTGTACCCACCCTCTCAGGTAGATCCTCCCATTCTCCTCCGGTACTCAACTACAATCCTCCTCCTTTTTTTTTTTTTTTTTTTTTTTTTGTGCAACTATAATTACGATAATTTGCTTTCAATTCTCTGCAGGAGGAAAAAAAAAGGGGTACTTTTTTTTTTTTGTGGCTGGATCGGATCTGGGTTTTCAATTATCGTTTGATTCCCGGTTTAGTGTTGGATTCATCGTACTGAACTAGGAAAAGAGAGGGATAAAATGGGAATAGTTTTTACGCGGCTGTTTTCGTCCTTGTTCGGTAACAAGGAAGCTCGGATCCTCGTTCTGGGGCTTGACAATGCCGGAAAAACCACCATTCTCTGTATGAATTATTCCTTTCAACTCCTTTCCATTTGTGCCTGATTCACGTCTCTATATATATATAGATGTATGTATATAATTTGTGATTTTTTGTTATTGCAGATCGACTTCAGATGGGTGAAGTAGTCTCCACAATTCCAAGTAAGTATTCTCTTTCCGAATTATGTATCTATCATGATTCTATGCTCTTAATTTTATGTTAATGATGGTTAATGTGTGTCTTGACCCGATACTTTATGCTTTATCGACTTCGAAGATGGTTGATCTATGTAGAGTGGAATTCATGATGCGTAAAATTGTGTATTAGTTAACATGTCAACGTTTTTTTTTTTCTTTGCAGCAATCGGGTTCAATGTGGAAACTGTGCAATATAACAATATAAAGTTTCAAGTTTGGGATCTAGGTACATTCTTTCACGTCTAACTTGTTTTGATGTGAATATTGTGTTCGTTAACTTGAATTTTAAAGCATCTCTTTCGAATAAAATATTAGCTGAAGCTTCTCGTTTTTTTCTCTGACATGGGAGTCCATGAGTTTGCAAAAGCTTTTAGAAATAGATTATGAGTTTTTTTCTGCACGTAATCTGTTTTTATGTGTTTGCAAAACAAGCTTTTGCTTTTGCTTCTCTTAAAATAAGCTGGTTTAAGGTATAATTTTAAAAGCACCCATGTACCTGCTTTTTCTATATTAGTTGATTTTCCGCCTAATTTGCAAACACCCCCAACTTTTAGAAATAAGCACTTAATTTCAACTTAACTCATAATCACTAACTTCTGCTTTTAAATAAGCTGTTACAAACATCACCTAAATAATCTAATAAAACCCAATTGTTTTATTGGACCATGAAAGATCCAATAAAAAAGCTCCCTAAAAGGTAAGATAAGTCATGATAACATAATATTTCCGGGTCGACCCAGGAAGTTATTGGGTATACCAAACATCAGACAAAGTACAGCTATTTAGTTAATCATAGCTAATATCCCCAACCAAACGAGGCCTTATTAATGTCCGTAAAGATTGCATCGTTATTTCTAATCCAAGAAGTATTGAAATAGGTTTTACACTGCTCTTGTTTTATTATGTGAAATGTCTCATGTGGGCTTTCGGGGTAAGTTTGTTTTGGTTACGACTCGGTATATTGACCCAATCATTTTTTATTAAGTGGGGATGAATGTGAAATAGTTGCTAGCCGAGCAAATTGTGGCGCAAAATTATTTGTCAGCCTCGCTTGTGCGCGTCTGCTTATCTGCGTGATTTTTTTTTTCTTTTCATTTTTTCGTTTATTATTGCCAATGTTTTCGTTTAACATAGACATTTCATTTGCTCATGGCAGGTGGACAGACGAGTATCAGGTAACTTATTTTCTATTCTCTGTTCTTCAGAGTTTAGTGCTTATTTGTCCGATGTAACAGTTTTTTGTTGCGTTTCATATATAAGATAATGATGGACATATATTTTTTTGATGATTCTCGTTTTTCTGTCTTGTAACGCATAATGTTAACTTGTCATACTGCAGTAAGGATTGGTTGAGAATATTAATGCGGTACTATGGCATATAGAAGATGAATTTGTTAATCCAATTCAAACGGAGAAAATTAAATTTTGTTCGTAGTAGTTGTCATTTTGTTTTCTGTAGCTATCACTCACTGTATGCTTGGTTTATCTTTTTATATATGTATTTAGGCCATACTGGAGGTGCTATTTTCCAAACACGCAAGCTATAATATATGTTGTTGATTCGAGTGATACTGATAGGCTGGTTGTTGCTAAAGAAGAATTTCATGCAATATTGGAGGTACTCTTTCTTTTGTTCACTTTATCTCATCTTTCCGGGTATATAAGTTTCCTTTTCCTTCATCTTCAAAAAACACCCATCCATATAAAACGACTCCCCATATAATGTAGTAAAAGTATTAAGTAATTTAATTTTACGATTTCCTGCCAAAAAACATATCCATTACTAGAGAAGAAATAAAAACTTCCATTTTGAGGTACTGGTTAAGCTAGGAAGAAAGTAAGAAAACGGAATTCCTTTTGACTTTATCGTAAAGAATGAGTATATGTATACATTCTCCGATCTGATGCATTTTCACGAAGTTAACTCTTTTTACCGACCCTCAATGCTATGTAGTTCTCAAACTGCTTTTACTCACCCACAATGCAATGCATTGTCAATAAAAGATTATCGATAAATAAAATATGCTAAATTTTTTGACTAGTGGAGCTCGTTAGACTTTCTTCATTTTCGTAGATAGTTTTTTGCAAGATACAGACATGAATCCGTTGAAACTGTTTTTTGTGCATGGTCACTGTAGGAGAACTAGTCAACTTTAATAATTAACTAAAATTGCGCATATGCCCTCTAGCTATGATTATTCGTACATGTACAAAAGCTTGGAACTTGTTTATTCAGTACATGTTTATTTACCTTTTTGACCTTATCGAACAGAAAGCTGCTTAAGACATAATGGCCTTTTTTTTCTTCAGGAGGAAGAGCTAAAAGGTGCTGTGGTCCTCTTATTTGCGAACAAACAGGTTTGTACAATAACGGGATATTATTATTTTCTTGATTTTTTGATTTAATTTTCTTCAAAAGTAGTGCGAGGGTATTATTCGTCTACGTAGACGAACCCTGTTTTCTGAGATGGTGACTGGTTAAAACAGGATCTTCCGGGTGCACTTGATGATGCTGCAGTAACGGAGGCATTAGAGTTACACAAGATAAAGAACCGACAATGGTCTATCTTTAAAACTTCTGCTATTAAAGGAGAAGGCCTTTTCGAGGGCTTAGACTGGTAAGCACTACGAACTATTTTGCCTAATGGTGTTTGCGTAATCCGTTTCTTACATTAATCCCTCTCCATATGTCCTTAAATTTTATTCATCCCATTAAATTACGAAAAACCCCCTCATGTTTGGGTAATTACAACAACCCCTCAACTATGAATCTTCTTACATCTCCACTCTTGCGGTGTCAAATTTAGTAGAATCTTCTAGATTATGTGGAATATTCTCCAGTTTGTACCCGTTTTATCCCATTCCAGCTCCACATTTTGAAACAAAACGATCATAAGATGTGTCTCTTGGCTTGTATATATCAGATAGTTGTGCATCAGAAATTGCATTTTTGTTCGTTTATTTTTGCACAACGAGTACAAACTAGAGAACATTCCATCGAACCTAGAAGATTCTGTCGAATTTGACACTACAAGAGTGAAAGAACTTGTCATTTGTCTTTGCTGAATTAAACCTTATACCCCTAATACCCTGGTATCTCGATTTCTTGTAAAATATAATTGCAAGTAGTTATATTTAGATCATCAATTTGTTATCAGATTTTATCATTATCTTTTTTATTTATTTTTTATTTTTTTTACGTCGAATTTCGTAGCAAGTGTTGCTATATATTAATAAGGAATGTGAACATTGTTTTTTGATCCCATTATTGAACTTAATCGTCTCATTGTTGTTCTATTGCCTTACGCGCTTTGTCTGTATTTTCTATTTGGATAGGTTGAGTAATACACTTAAATCAGGCGGTGGCTAAATTTTTCGGACAAGAAATTTCACAGGCAATTTTCGTGATTTGTGTCGATACTGAACCAAGGGAAGTTTGACAATTACCGGTATTGTTTTGTACTGAGATTTCATTAGTAGATTGTCTAGCTTGCATTTTTCAAATAGTTGATATAGAATCATATTTCGAAGTTTTACAGGCACAACTAATATAGCCTAGCTCCTTCTTTTGTCGCGTCATTATTCTATTACTTTACAACGTTGTTTCGTTTCCGTTTCATTTGTAGATTACTTTTTCGTACATTTTTCTCTTTATTTTTATTGTCAACAATTTATTTTCCCGAGTGTTTGCGAATGCAGCTTTGGTTTTGCTTATCCTAAAATAAGTGGCAAATAACGGCCACCACCTGAGATATGCTCAAATTATGAAAAAACCCCTCATATTTGGGTAATTACAGACACCCTTTCAACTATGTATTGTCTTACACGTTCAACCTTTACGGTGTCAAATTTACCTTCTGAATGAGGGGATTTTTTGTAAGACAATAAATAATTATCGTCACAAGAGGGGCATTTTTATAATTTGGGCTTACATCAGGGGTGGCCGTAATTTGCTCGAAAAATAAGCTATTTCAAGTTATAGTTTTAAAAGTATATCTGCTGCAGCAAATTCTTGGAGCTTAAAGTTGTGTTGGCCATTTTTGCCTTATTTTCTTAATAAATATAGTTTATAAGGACAATTTATATATTTTACGAAAAATAAGTTGAAGATTTAAATTTATTTTGCAACCATATCAATTTGAATTTTAATTATTTAAAGTTGATTTTTCATGATATTTGCAAGCATACGTAACTTTATTTTCACTCTAGAATTTATCGAAAAATATTATCCATGTAGTAATATAATTTTATTGCAATAGAATTTCCATCTCCCTTTCAAGCTGGGAATGGACAAATTATATTTGTTACACTTGAAATATAAGCATTTCTTTGGTTTGTTTTCAAAGTATAAACAAAATTAGGGTAAATTACAACCACCCCTGAGGTATGGTCAAATTACGAAAAAAACCTTCATATTTGGATAATTATGATTACCCCTCAACTATGAATCTTCTTACACGTCCACCCTTATTCTGTCAAATTCAACATAATCTTCTAGATTACGTGGAATGTTCTCTAGTTTATATTTTTTTTTGCAAAAATGTAGTTTCTGATGCACCATAGTCTGATATTTTACTAGCCAAAACGCACATCTTATGATCATCTTGCTTCAAAATATGGAGCTCGAATGGGATAAAACAGGTACAAAATTAAGAATATTCCATATAATCTAGAAGATTCCACTAAATTTGACACCTCAAAGTTGGACGTGTATGAAGATTTATAATTGAGGCCTGAGGGGTAGTTGTAATTACCTAAACATGAATGATTTTTTCGTTATTTGACCATACCTATACCTCATGGGGTGTTGTAATTTACCCAACAAAATTACTTTGTAGAAAAAAAAAGAAGAGAAAAACTGTAAACAAAAAAAAAAAGAAAATTAAATTCTACTATTTCGATTAGGAGAAGTAGAAGTCTAAGAACGGTGCGAAACTAAAGGACAAAAAAATTCTATAATAAACAATTTAGATAATGCATGAATCGTCCAGTCAAAGTATTCATTGACATAAATGAAAACGAAGGATTTGACTGATAGAATAATTACAATATGGAAAAGTTATCGGGTAGGGGTTACGGGTAAATGGGTTTCGGGTTTTCGGGCGGTTTATTTTTTACCTGAAACTAACTCATTGGGGACGAGTAAGTTAAACCATTTTGAGATCGGTAATTTATATTTATACATGTTGGGGAGGGGTAACGGTTTTATATATTTTTCACTGATCAGATTCTCGAGTATAGGCAAACCCATCTATAATCAACCCATTGCCAACTCTGAAACACAAAGGACCACATCTCTTTGATTTATTTGCATAGATTTGTAGGCTGAACTATTCAATTCTTCTAAAGTAATTAATTACCCCCTCC
>NW_012192950.1:520185-564744 GCF_000504015.1 Erythranthe guttata
TGTGTTTTTTTTGTATATGTGTATGGGGAGAGATAAACTCCCTCTATAGAAAATAAATATCCCCCCTCCGTTTTTTCTATATATATATATATATTCTCTCTCTTATATATATATATATATATATATATATATATATATATATATATATATATATATATATATATATATATATATATATATATATATATATATATATATATATATATATATATATATATATATATATATATATATATATATATATATATATATATATATATATATATATATATATATATATATATATATATATATATATATATATATATATATATATATATATATATATATATATATATATATAATCATCAATTATTGAAACACAAAATCAAATACACATATATTCGTATGTAAATGAATAATAAATATTTTTCAATGCACACTTGTAGAAAGAAGAATTTTCAGAGGCAGGTAACATCATAAGAATATATATATATATATATATATATATAAACGTAATAGACTAATAGTCAATGTAAAATTGTCATAACCAGTGTTAAATTCCATGCCTTTATCTTCAAAATAATTTTTAATATAACATCTGATATTTTATAAAATTAAGAAAATATGTTATACTTATTTTAATTTAGATAAATTAAGAAGCTTTTCCAAACACCACCTACTTTTAACGAACCATTGGTTTTAGGTGATAATATATTATTTATATCTTCCTACCAAACAAATTTATGATCAACTCATACTGAGATTTGACTATATTTTTTTTGGGTAACGGATATATCTAAATTGGTAAATATTGGACCCAATTTTTTAAAAATTGTATTTAAAAAATAAATTTGAGAGAAACATTATAAATTAGATTCTAAATTTGCTAATAAAATTTAGAAAAAAATAGTTCAAAATAAGATTTAAAATTTAATAATTTATTATAAAATTAGACAAATTCAATATACTTGATAAGTGATAACAATGAATTAAAAATCGTTAATCAATACGGCAGAGTGCTGTATAGTTAGAGGAACAAATAAAAATAAAATATGCAGTCTTGATTATTGAATAGTTTTTTTTTTCTGAAAAAGATTATTGATAGTTCAATAATTCATACTATTATATACAGTCTCTAAGAGGGTGTTTGGCTAAGCTTATAAGATGTTAAAAGGAGCTTATAAAATGTTTTAGAGCTTATAAGCTCTTCCAGAGTGTTTGGTAAATTTTTAAAAAAAGATCTTAATTTTTTATAAAATAAGCTGTTGGAGAGCAAATAAGATCTTTTTAAAAAAGTAACTCTACCCCATCTTTTTATTTAAGATCTTATAAGGAGTAAAAATAGGAAATACGCTCATTATCCAAACACTCTAAAAATTAATCCTAAAAATAAGTTGTAACAACTTACCAGCTTTTAAAACATCTTATCAGACGTAAAAACTTATCAGCTGTTTAAAATAAGCTTAGCCAAACACTCTCTAAGTCTAATTTTATTGGAGTCAAATATTGACAATTAATGCAAACGATAATTAATTTAGTGACCCGGTGGTGCCAAGTGGATGGTTATTACTTATTAGTATATAAATCAAAGATTATCGAAAAATACAAAAGTAATGGTAGTCATTTCATTTGAATATAAATATGATCACATTTAAGTATTATAATAATTTCAGTTAAGAAAAATCAAATATAGAACAACAATATTGTATTCATGCATTCTAACTATTATTTTGTTAATTTATGTAACACTAATGTAAGATGATATGTTGTAACTTGTAGGAGAAAAAAATATATATGGAGAAAAAATGAAAAAAAAAAAGAGAGAAATAAAACAATTCTTCAACCGTGTCAATTAGAGAAGAGAGGAATAAGCATAGCAATCTAATATCTAACTTATCGACGTGTCTTGTAATAAATGGCATCCGGTTTTTGCTTCTTAATGGAGCATCCGTTTTGAATTTAATTCCATTATTTGTCGTGACTAAACGAATGGGAAGAAGTCGGTTTTACATACGGTGAAATTCACCGAGTGCCTATGCTCATTGTGTTAGGCACTCATTTGAACTCAGAAACAAACAATACATAATACATAATTCTATTCTATGACATAGAACACCAGTGGGAAGAGTTTCGGGATTACAGATTAACTAAGAAAGGGAAAGGAAATAACTTAAGTGCTTTTTATCCACGGCTCAATTCCAATATCACATTTTTCTCGTTTAAAATCCACTGGCGGTGGTACCAACAGCCCAGTAAAAAGCATAATCACCGGAATCCTAGATCTAACCTGCACTGCTCCATTTTGGTCAATGATCTCAACCCAACCCCTCATCTCATTGGCTTTAAACTCTCTCGTGTTTCCCTCACTCATATGTGGATCCCACGCTCTCACCGAATAACAAAGATCTAAAACAAGTAATTAATTACTGAGTATTTGGGATTTTCAATAATTGAAAATTATCAAAAATTAGACGTTTTATTTTTAAAAATAAATGTTATTTAGGATTAATGCACACCAATTAAGAAAGTTCATAAATACTCCTGATTTTAGGGAAAATAATTCATATTTTACAAAATTAACCCTTTTCTGCCTTTAAATCTCTCTTTATTAGTAGTTTATTAATCTCTCATTAATTGTAGGGTAAAATTGAACAAAAAAATATTGATCTATCTTGAAATTCTAAAGTGACATTTAATAAGAAAAATAATTTATGGCTAAAACTACACTTAAAAAGAAACGGGGGGAGTATTAATTATATTTATTACTCATTTTGTTCCATAACTGTCTCTTTTTAAAAATATTTTGTTTCATATTATATGCCACTTTAGATTTCCAATACTGCATTAAATGCATTTTTTTTTTCATATTTTAACCTTATTAATTCAATAATCTTATAATATCATAATCAAGGTTATTTTACTATTTCTAATGTATTTTTCCTAAAATCAAGACATATTTATTAAGATTTTTAATACTTGTGCAAAGCTACAAACGACCCTTAATAAAAACGGAGTAACAACTAGATCATCCAATCCATGTGAAACCATTATTAATTACGTTCTCTAACTAGTTGGCCAAAAAGGAAAAAAATGTTAGATTGTTGATTGTTATTTCTTGTATAACATGCCACATTCATTTTTTTTTAATATAAACTCTGTGTGACGAGCTCAAATTAAAAAAATAAAATGAAACGATTTACCAAACCCTCGATAGTTAGATACAACACTCTCTTAGTCCACCAATTAGAACACTATTCAAGCAACCTGTCACATCATTGCATTTATATCTTATTGTGAATGTTCGCTATAAAATGGACAAACAAGCTAACTTTTCAAACATCAAGAATTATTTTTTTTCTCCATTCAAAAAACTTCATCCCTCTCTCTCCCAACCTTCTTTTAGAGAGAGAGAGAGAGAGAGAGAGAGAGAGAGAGAGAGAGAGATGGGATCTTGTGGAGTTATGAACAACAGTTTGTTCCAATCATCGCTCTACTCACATTACAGTTCAAGCTTGATATCTTCTTCCGGTACCACTCTTCCTGTCAAACGGCAAAAGGTTCACGTTCACTATGTGTTTTTTTTTTTATTATATTTTTTTTTTCTCTCAATATAATGTTTTCAATCAAATGACCTTCGACATATATTCTTATGAACAGCAGAGAGAGATATTGATTCATTCTTTTTTAGAATTAATTCATTGCATTTAGTACCCCTGTATTATATCGAGTTTCTATAAAACTCCCCGTATTATACATAATTGCAAAAAAAAAAAAAACACCCTTATAATGCATTTGTTTTAGCACACCACCCCCTAAAAAAGTGAGTTTGAGGGGTAGTGTGGTTAAAAAAAATTGAATCACATGAGGTTAGATTCTGCTAATAAAATAGCATGGGGAGTTTTTTAAGAAATAGAGAAAATACAGGGAGCCAAATGCAATAATAAATCCTTCTTTTTTTCTTAATTTGTGTTGCCATTTTCCCTCTGTTTCCAGTATTGTGGGATATCAGCTGCTCAAGGGGAAAGTTACACGAACGAGACAAACGGCGCCGTTGTGAAGACGACGCCACGTACTCTTCGATTTACTGGAGAAAAGCCGTCAACCCCAATTTTGGATACTATTAACTATCCCATTCACATGAAAAATCTCTCTCTCGAGGTAATTTTTTTTTTCTTTTTTTCATGAATCTATTGTGTATAGGGAAGTTATATGCTACATCGAATTATTTACACCGGATATTTGTTAACTGTAGATGGGATTAAATAACCATTCACTAAAGACACGTACACATAGGCGTGTGAAATTATATGTAAATTTACGGTTAATAATCACCTGATGTTAATAACCGAGTATAGCATAGAATTTAACTCATGTACACATAGCTAGTCATCCCTTCGCCGCAGTCAACGCAACATGGTTATCAAATTGTCATTTGTGATATTAAAAGTCTATCTAATTAATTTATAAAAAAAAAAAAAAAAAAAAAAAAATTAGCGCCAAAACTCCTCGTGTTAAGAAAAAATGGTGCTAAAAATTTATCTAAATAGGGAATTTTATGTAAGATTAAAAAAAAAAAAAGGAGGTGATAAATGTCGTTTTTGTTTGAGTAATACTGTTTCGACTTCAAACATGAGTTTTACCATTTTGAAGGCTGAATTTGACAAAATTAAATACACATGGATCCATAGTTCTTTAAGTTAGCTTTCTTATGCAACTTGAATAACCAAAATTAGATGTTGGATGAGAAATATATGAATCAACTAAGGGCATCTCCAATGGAGTAAGCAAACTGCATTTGGCTTCAAAATATAGAAATTGTGGAAGAAAATTCAACACCAACAAGAAATTTAGTGGGGCTCTAAATTTTCAGATTTTTGCATAATCTCCAAACTTGTTCCTAAATATAGGAATTTGTTTGGAGACTCATGTGTATTTCATGAGAATTTGTTTAGAGACTGAAAATTATAGAGCCCTCCATTGTGGAATTTTATTTTTTAGAGACTCTAAGATTCCACCGGGTCTCCATATGGATCTCCAAAATAGAATTTAGAGACCCGATTTGCTTACTCTATTGGAGATGCCCTAATGATCAATGCTCACAACGTTAATATTTTGAGATATCTAAAATTCAGTACTTCATTACTGAGCTTTTAGCACTAACCACCCAGTGTAATCTCTAATTGTCACAAAAGTCACTGTGTTAAAAAAATTAGCAAAGATCCCCATATAAAAGTTAGTCAAAGCCAACAAGGTCCCTATGAGTTGGTTCGATACACTCACCACAACTGAGGCTGGGGTTGATTTTTTTATTTAAAAAGACTGGAATACCATTTAAATTAGAAATTTTATAAATAAGCCTCATAATGAAGTTTTCAGTATTTTCAATTCAGTCCTTTTCATTTTCAAAAAGACTCTCTTCTTCCTTAAATCAGGGATTGATTTGCAATTTTTCAAAAATACATTGAACATAGTTGAGCCGCCGCTCTCCTTCCGGCGAAAAATCTCTCCGGCGTCACCTCCCTCTATACCCTCAGCCTCCAGTTCAACAATATCCCCCTTCCGCCCACCGCTCCAACATTTTCTCCCATGAAATTAAGTTCGGTTTAGAGCTTCCCAGCACCCTTTTCCCCCCATATATTGTAGATTTTTCATCACATCAAATCAAGAGCAGGTTGTGGTCGTGGTGGTGGTGCGGCGGAGGGTGAGTGAGAATTTGATTTTGGGTTTGGTGGTCGGGGAGAGTACAGGGGGCTGGAGATAATATTTATTTATCAGCATAGTTTTGTCATTTCACGAAAGTCAACAGATAATTTTGAAGTAAGGGGCGGTGTGACTTGCAAAACGTTGTGGTGTGACTTGCAAAACACAACGTTGGGGGTTATTGCTAAAAAAAATTTAACATAAGAGTTTTTTTGGCAATTAGATATTAACAGGCAGGGGCGGACCCAGGGGGTTTTCTTGGGGGCTGAAATATAGAGATAATTTAAGAAAGAATTTTTTTTTTGTTTTTAGGACTAAAGGGTACAAAATTAAAAGTTTAGGGGGCCGAAAGTGCATTAACTAATACATAAATACCCAAAAAAAAAACAGCTTAAAAAACTTTTCTTGGGGGGCGGGGGTAGGGGTGGGAACGAGCCGAGCTCGGCTCTTTTGGCCAGCTCGAGCTCGAGCTCGAGCTCATCGAGCCATTTTTTTGGCTCGAGCTCGAGCTCGAGCCAATTTTGGCGAGCTCGATTTAATTTTTTTTTTTTTAATTATTATTTAATTTTTTTATTAAAATCATTTTATTTTTTATTAAAAATTATTCATAGAAAAATAAAAAAAAATTTATAAAATAAATAATGAACTCTAGTTATATATATTTTTTTATTTTTTCTATTATTATTATTATTATAATATTTTATATTATTATGAATTATTTAAGTAATATAGATTTGTTTCCATTTAAATACTAGATATATTTATTATTATAGACTATTTACTATTTAGTTAATAATAATAATAAGAATAAGAATAATATATATATATATATATATATATATATATATATATATATATATATATATATATATATATATATATATATATATATATGTAAAAAAAAAAAAAAAAAAAAAAAAAATAGAAGGCAGCTCGCGAGCCGGCTCGCGAGCTGACGAACAACTAATTTTGAGCTCGAGCTCGAGCTCGTCCGAAGCTCGAGCTCGTGAGCTCGAGCTCGAGCTCGAAAAACCCGAGCTCGAGTTCGAGCTTTTTTCGAGCCGGCTCGTCGAGTTCGCGAGCCGGCTCGGCTCGTTTACCACCCCTAGGCGGGGGCCACCCCAGCCACAAGCTTGGGTACGCCCATGTTAACAGGGGTGGTTGGTGCTAAAAGCTCCTTAATTCTCGCATAATTTTATCGTACAACATATAGTATATCTGAGTCAAGTTGGAGTAGAAAACTAATTCAAAAGACTATTATTTTTCGTGTTTTGAATTTTGCCAAAATCAAACTAGAATTTCGTCGAATCACATTCGAAATCAAAATGGTATTAGTAAATTTGAAAAGGCATTTAGTATTTCAGTAAAATAAAACATAGGGGAGTCCACTCTATACAGTTAAATTGTTTATAAAGATGTTTACTATAAGCATTTCAAAAGTGTTTGGTAATTTAAAAAAAAAAAATTAAAAACTCAAAAAATAAACTATTAAAGAATGCATTTTAATGGTAAAGAACTACATTAAAATTCCCCAAAAATAATTAAAATATATGTGTTTTATTTATTGCAGGAACTAGAAAAGTTGAGTGATGAAATAAGGGAAGAAATAGTGTACACAGTGTCTCAAACTGGAGGACACTTGAGTTCAAGTTTAGGTGTGTCGGAGCTAACTGTTGCACTTCATCACGTGTTCAGCACACCTGATGACAAGATTATTTGGGATGTCGGTCACCAGGTAATTAAATTAAATTTAACTAATTCTTTGTTTTTTTCCCTCCCCTTAATTTATTTTTCTCTACTAATTTGATTTGTCATATGAAGTACATCTGTAAACAAACACATTAAAAATTAATCTTCAAAATTAAACTTAAGAGTTTATTAACTCCTAAAACATCTTATCAGAATAGAAGCTTAAAGATGCTTAAAATAAGCTTAGCCAAATGGCGGGTTAATTAGTAATTAAACTTAAACGGCATAACTGAAAAAACTACCACGAAACCGCAGGCGTATCCGCACAAGATTCTGACAGGAAGAAGGTCAAGAATGCATACTATACGAAAGACTTTCGGGCTAGCCGGTTTCCCCAAAAGGGAAGAAAGTGCCCACGATGCCTTCGGAGTTGGTCACAGTTCTACAAGTATTTCAGCCGCCCTAGGTATAGTCCGAGTTTATCGTATCGTCCGATAACCGTTGTGTTTACTTTAATTGTTAAAAGAAAATCGTACTATTTTCATTAGCATCGATAAAAAAACGAAGCATCATCATATGAGTATTTATACTAACATTAATAACACAAGTATTTTACAATATTCAATCTTGTAATTCTACTTGTAAAATATTGACACTGTTTTTATTGATGATATATATTAGGAATGGCTGTAGCAAGAGACTTGTTAGGCAAGAAAAACCACGTGATATCGGTGATAGGAGACGGAGCGATGACAGCTGGACAAGCATACGAAGCAATGAACAATGCGGGCTTTCTTGATTCGAATCTCATAATTGTTTTGAACGATAATAAACAAGTATCTTTGCCCACCGCCACCGTCGACGGCCCGGCTCCACCCGTCGGAGCTTTAAGCAAAACCCTTACTAGGTTACAAGCCAGCACCAAATTCCGCATACTCCGTGAGGCAGCTAAGGTAAAAAAAGTTATTCTCATCATTTTTATTTTAGATTTTCGTAGGACTATATTTGCATTCGTCGTCCCAATTTATAATTCTAATTTTTCGACAATATACGCATTTGTATAACTTATTTTAGCATAAACCCTCGTGTGAACGAAGAAGACAAACCTTTTTTGTGAATCAAGAATGCATGTAATTTACTGCTTACTAGGGGTGGAAATTATATTGGAAGGGAATTTTCGGTGTTCGTCGGTTCTAATCCGAACTTTTCGATTTTGAAACAATATGTTTCATTCCGAATTCCGATTCAGATTCCAATTTTTTTTTTGATAATGGAAATTGGAGTTTATAAGATATTCTGATTCTAATTTTCGAATGTCAAGATTTTTATTCCTAACATTACACTTATAGTATCAATATCATTATGTAACTATCTAAAATTTGGAAAAATTTCATATTCCGCCGATTCCCATCTAAAAATTTCCGATTCTGGAACAAGTTTTTATTTCATTACTATTTTCAAAATTCCAATTTCTGATTTTTCCGATGTTTTTAAACAAAATTGGAATGAGTTTAAACACTTCCGAAAAAAAATCAGAATTTTTCTGAAAGTGCTAATTCTGATACGATCCCTCCAGTTTCCACTCATACTGCAGACTTTACAACTCTTTAATCGAAAAAGAGTATAATGTAACGAAAAAGTGGTCTTTTTTCATTTCCTTGAAACAGGGCATAACAAAGCAAATGGGAAACAAAACCCATGAAATAGCAGCTAAAGTAGACACTTACGTAAGAGGGATGTCCGGAAAACCCGGTTCTTCTCTCTTCGAGGAACTCGGAATCTATTACATCGGCCCGGTTGACGGCCACAACATAGAAGATCTTGTCCACATTTTCAAGAAAGTCAAGGAAATGCCGACACCGGGCCCTGTTTTGATCCACATTATTACCGAAAAGGGCAAAGGATACCCTCCAGCCGAAGCCGCTCCAGATAAAATGCACGGTATATATATTTTTTTAATTTTATAATTAATTCTACACAATTCGACGACGTTTTTTTATTACGGGCTTTTTTCGTTTTTTTTTTTTTTTTTTTTTTTTGAAGGGGTGGTGAAGTTTGATCCGAGAACTGGAAAGCAGAGCAAATCAAAACCGAAGACGCTTTCGTACACTCAATACTTTGCGGATTCTTTAATAGCTGAAGCGGAAAAAGACGAGAAGATTGTGGCTATACATGCGGCTATGGGTGGAGGCACGGGGCTTAACGTATTTCAGAAACGTTTTCCGAATAGATGCTTCGATGTTGGGATAGCGGAGCAACATGCTGTTACCTTTGCTGCTGGTTTGGCAACTGAGGGGCTCAAGCCATTTTGTGCTATTTATTCTTCTTTTCTGCAGAGAGGTTATGATCAGGTATTTAATTTAATTTAATTTGAATTATTTTGAAATTAGGGAGGGTACAATAGACATTCCTCCAATAAATGAAGATTAATTCTAACTTATTTTTCCCACAGCCTAATTTTTTTTATAGTCATTTTATATATTTTTACTTAGTATTTTCCTTTGTCCGAACATAGCCTTAAGGTACAATTAATTAGTTAATTAATCTGTATAATCTTACCAACCAAACGAGGCCTAATTGTATACTGGCTGGAAAATTTTGTGAAAATATAATTGGCGATGGTGCGAAATTACGCAGGTGGTTCATGATGTGGATCTCCAAAAACTACCGGTGAGGTTCATGATGGACCGGGCCGGGCTCGTGGGTGCAGATGGGCCGACCCATTGTGGGGCCTTCGACACAACATTCATGGCTTGTTTGCCGAATATGATTGTCATGGCTCCATCCGATGAGGCGGAGCTTACGCACATGATCGCCACTTCTGTAGCCATCGACGACCGCCCCAGTTGCCTCCGTTACCCTAGAGGAAACGGCGTGGGTGTCACTCTTCCATTAAACAATAAAGGAACTCCTTTAGAGGTACACATATAAATAAAGTTTAGGGTAAATTTCACTTTGCTCCCTTGTACTTTAACTCGGTATCACTTTACCCCTTTTACTCTCGATTGTATCGATTTGCCCCCTTCTACTTGAAAAATTGTCTCAATGTGACCCTCGATGCTAGTTGTCAGACATTTGATCTTAACACCGCTTGATCTAAGCTCTAAAATTACAAAAACGCCACTTCTTCCACTTTATTACATTTAGTACCTTGTCCTGTGTTATATCGAATTGCAAAAAAAAAACTTGTATTATTCATATTAGCATACACTCTAGATCGAATGCATTTTTTAGCACACAACCCCCTAAATTATGATATTTTAAGGGGTGGTTTGCTTTAAACAAATGCGTTGTATGGATCTTAATTTGCTAATATTTATAACAAAATGACGTTTTTCATAATAAAGAGTGAACGTAGGGGTGTTGAATGCAATAAACTCCTTAGTTGATTTTTACATATCGAAAATTTATGTTTTCGTCCTTGCTAAAAACATATTTTATGAATAGATTGGTAAAGGAAGGATCTTAAGGAAGGGAAATCGAGTGGCGATTTTAGGGTTCGGAACGATAGTGCAAAATTGTTTAGCGGCGGCGGATATTCTACAAGAGGTATGCGGAATATTCGTAAGTGTGGCCGATGCGAGATTCTGTAAGCCTCTTGATGGTGACTTGATTAAGCAGTTGGTGCACGAGCATGAGGTTCTTATAACCGTCGAAGAAGGTTCCATTGGTGGATTTAGCGCACATGTTTCACATTTCTTGTGTTTGAACGGATTGCTCGACGGAAACCTTAAGGTAAATTAAAACATTTGTACTTGTGTTTTTTTTCTTACACAACCTTAATTTTTTTTTTAAATTTAAACACCACCTAATTTTCTAACTTTAATTTTTTTTTTTTTTTTTTGATTTTTTATATATGTTGTAGTGGAGGGCAATGGTGCTACCAGATAGGTATATTGAGCATGGAGATCAGAATGGGCAGATTGAAGAAGCTGGTCTTAGCCCTAAGCATATTGCAGCTACTGTTTTGTCATTGGTTGGTGAAGGAAAGGATACTCTCAGCTTCATTAATTTGTAAAATAAATATTATTTTAAAAATAAATTATTCGAAGAGGAAGAATGTCGATTTCCGAGTTCTTTTATGACGGTTGTAACGTCGTGCAAAAAGTAAAATTCAAAATAAATAATTTTTACGTGGTTTAAATACAATTATGCTGATTCATAATACATCTTTATTATAATCTATAAACAGCCTGTTGTCATTTGCTTCATACTTGTTACTCGGAAGTGTATTGAATGAACATCGTTTTTATATAATAGTCCGTAAATTGCGCTATAAACATAAATTATAATAGACAAACCATGTTTAATAATTCGACATAAAATATATTGACAAAAACGAACAGATAAAGTAAATAGGGTAAATTACGTCCAATCACCTGAGGTTACGTTAAATTACAAAAAAAATCTCATGTTTGCGTAATTAAACCCCCCCCCCCCCCCCCCCCAAACTATGAATGTTTGTACAGGTTCACCTTTGCGTTATCAAATTTAGTGGAATCTTCTAGATTATAATGAATATTCTACAACATGTACTCGTTTTATCCCATTCGAGCTCCATATTTTGAAACAAGATGATCATAAAATGTATCTCTTTACTTGTAAATATATAATATTGTAGTGCATCAGAAACTGCATTTTGCACAAACCAAGTACAAACTAGAGGAATATCTTATGGAATGTAGACGATTCTGTTGAATTTGTCATCATAAGAATGGAGGTATAAGAAGAATAGTTGAAGAGTTGATTGTAATTACCCAACATAAATAGTTTTTTGTATTTATACATTATCTCAGGGTTGACAGTGTTTTCTAGTGTATTTATCAATTAATTAATAATTAATTAATTAAAAAAGAAAAAAGAAAACAGGAAATGGATATATATATATATCTATCGAAGCACGTGACATAATAATCCGCTTGCCGTATATCATGATGCAGTGTGGGACCCATAATTTCCTCCACATTACCCAAAATATCCTTGCCACCAGACAGAAGAATCTAGTCTCTTGTTTGGAAATGGATCTTTCAACGCGGGAATTAGTGCGCCTGCCCCCACGCGCCCACACCTGTAACTAACATGCCCTGATTTCTTCTGACTTTCATCACATTCCCGAGTCAAGGGTATAATCGTCATTCACCACGCTCTTGCTCACGCATGGCATGACGTATACTGCACCCTGCATACTACTTCCCTCGAGATGGTTCTATTTTGTTAAATGGGTTTACAAAGGCGTGGTCAATTTAAAAAAAATCTTTCTAGTTTGTATAATTACATTTACCCTCTCAATTATGATTTTTTCTTATATGTCCACCATTATGGTGTCAAATTCAACATAATCATCTAATTTCGTGTAATGTGCTCTAGATTGTATTCGTTTTGTGTAAAAATACAGTTTCTGATGCTGCACAATCTGATATATACAAGCCAAAAGACACATATTATGATCATCTTGCTTCAAAATGTGGAGTTCGAATGGGATAAAACGGGTACAAAAGTGATAATATTCTATATAATCTCGAAAATTCCACTAAATTTGAAACCGCAAGGGTGGACATGTAAAAAAATTTGAGTGGTTTTTTTTTTTTTTTTTTTTGACGCGAAAAAAAACATAATTATATTAGGCACTCATGGCCAGAAACGGAGGGAGGGTTACACCTTCCAATGAATCCAAATACTCACGCGAAGCAATTTCGTGAGCTAGTTTATTGGCATCACACCTTACAAAAGAAAAGGAAATAGAAGAGAAGAGACAAGTGCGAGCTAAAACCGCCTCAATAATAGCGCCGAATGAAGTAAGTGAAGATCCTCGGCCATTAAGCGCATCGATCACTGGGAGACAATCACCCTCAATAATAATGTCAGGCCATCCTAAACTTAACGCCATAATAGTAGCTTGCAAAACAGCCCGAGCTTCCCCCTCGGCAGGTAACACGCGGCCAAGATGCCGAAAATTCTGCCACCACACACTTTGACCTTGTGAATCTCTAGCAACCATAGATGTGTAATAGTGATCATTACCTTGCGGAAAAGCTGCATCAACGTTAATTTTAATCACCCCTATTGGTGGCGGAGACCACAAGATGGCATGGGACCGCTTGTCGACGATGCTACGACTCAAACGAGCTCCACGATATGATTCCATGTACGTGCTGCTCCATCCCACAATTTCCCCAAATGCCCGATATCCATCACCATGCAGCAGCTTATTCCGGCGATCCCAAATACTCCAGAGAACCACTGCAGCCAGGTGAAACTGTTCTACGGAAAGCTCTCGGGCCAATCTGCTCACCCAGCTCCAAACCGAGGGATTCATGTCGCTAGTGGGTAGAGAAATTGGTAAATGTTCCCACACCTGCCTAACTCCATGACAGTGAAAGAAAATATGCGGCAAGGAATCGGATTCTATTCCACAAATATCGCACAACGGGTCCGAGACAATCCTCCGCCGAAACAATTCAACTTTACACGGTAAAGCTTCCATGCATGCTCTCCATAAGAATACCCGAATTTTTGGTGGCACGTCAAGTTTCCAAAGCCATTTTCAGTTGTAAGAGTGCGATCCACTGTTTGAGCCGACCAAGCCTTCTCCAACCCGCAAACTATGGCAACTCATAATGTTATGATAGCAACTTTTAACCGTAAAATTACCCAAATTCGAGAAACCCCATATAATTCGATCAGTCGTTCCCGCACCTCCAATAGGAGTAGTAAGAATGCGTTGCTTGTCCACCGGCCAAAAAATATTATCAAGAACCTCAGTCTTCCACGAACCCGTATTACTGTCAATAAGGTCCGCTACCGAATTAGGGAAAGCCGAGTGCACGGGCCTGGGAGGATTTCGACGTGCAGTTATCATGGAGAATCCACGGGTCGCACCACAACGATGTATTCGTACCATCCCCAATTCGCATCCGAACACCTTCTTTCAAATGGCCGCGGGCCTCAACAATGGCTCGCCATGTGGCCGACGGACGATGGCCTACAACCGCAGCCCAGAAGTCCCCATTGTGGTAGTACTTAGCTCGCATAATCTTTGACAGTAAGAGCTCCGGCTTGGTAACGAGTCGCCAGCCTTGTTTCGCCAGTAGAGCGAGATTAAAACTCCGAAGATCCCGAAACCCCATGCCCCCATCTTCCTTCGGTTTGCATAGTTTCTTCCATGCAACCCAATGCGTCGTTTTATCCATGCCATTCCCCCACAAAAAACGACGCGTAATGGCTTCAATCTCCTGAACCAAACCAATCGGCAGTAGAAAGCAAGACATAACATACGATGGGATTGCCTGTAGGACTGCCTTAATTAGGATTTCTTTCCCCGCCTTAGAGATGTTCTGAGAATTCCATCCATTTATTCGGTCCCATACCCTATCTCTCAAGTATTGGAAAACCTCCTTGCGCGATTTCCCCAAAGCCGCCGGGAGCCCCAAATATTTTTCATGACTCACCACAACCTGGAAGCCCAAGATAGCATGTATAGATTCGCGGGTCTCCGGTGGTGTAGCTGGACATAAACTAATTGTCGATTTCTCCATGTTAATCACCTGGCCAGAAACACGTGCATATTGGAGAAGAATTTGTCGGATTGTCCCAGCATTATCCTCGTTTGCTTGGCAAAAAATTAGTGTATCATCCGCGAAACACAAACTCGAGACCATTGGAGCGGTCGGAGCTACTCGAAATCCTTGCAATCGCCCTCTTTCCGTCGCCCGTTGCACCATTGCTATAAGCGCCTCTGTACAAAGAATGAAAAGATATGGCGAAAGGGGGTCGCCTTGCCTAAGCCCCCGCGAAGGGACTATCGAACCACATTGCGACCCATTGAACAAACACGCGTAAGAAACCGTCAAAACACATAGCATAATCAGATCAATTAAACCAACAGGAAAACCGAACCTACACAGAACCTTTCTCAAGAAAAACCACTCAATGCGATCATATGCTTTACTAATATCTAACTTCATAGCCATAAGATTAGAGCGTTTCCGAGAGTTTGTTTTAATGAAGTGATTAATCTCATAAGCCACCAATACATTATCCGTAATTAGTCTTTGCGGCACGAAGGCACTTTGGGTAGGGGATATGATATCGCTCAACACTTTCTTGATTCTATTAGCTATAGCTTTAGAACCAATTTTATAAATAACATTGCAAAGGCTTATGGGACGATACTCAGTCATTTTTTCCGGTTTAGACACTTTAGGAATAAGGACGATATATGTGAAATTAATCGAGGGGGGAAAAATTTTGTGGTTTAAGAATTCAAGCACACAATCAATGACACTGGAGCCTAATATTTGCCAATATTTTGTATAAAATACAACAGGGAAACCGTCAGGCCCTGGGGCTTTTAACGGAGCCATTTGAGAGATAGCGCGAGTTACCTCATCGGCAGTGAAAGGAAGTGAAAGGTGTTGGGTAGCCTCACCGGAAAGCCTCGCCCCAATATGGTGGTCCAGAACTTCATCTATCTCACTCTCCTCCGGATTCGTCGACTGAAACAACTCCTCGAAGTATCCCGTGATAACCCGTTCTATGTCTTCCCTGCTGTTATGCCACCTCCCCTCACCATCCCTAATTCGGTGAACCCAATTCTTCTTTTTTCGACCCGTAGCCTTCGCGTGAAAGAACTTTGTGTTACGATCCCCCTCTTTGATCCATTGAATTCGGCTCCTCTATCTCCAATACAAATCCAAGTCCCCATATGTCCGTTCCAGTTCAGCCTTTAACACCTTTTGTTGGGCGACATTTGCTTCCGACTGACTTGCGGCCTCAAGATCGTGAATTTCTTGCTGCAGTTGGTGGATCCGTTGCCTCGGTTTATTGAGCACCGAACGGCTCCATTGTTTGAAAGTTGTCGTGCAATTTCTAATGTTGCGAATAAGACTCTCAAAAGGGTCCGAAGAAAACCCCTTGTCCCATTGTTGACGCACTATATCCTCACATTCTTCTTGCCGGGTCCACATCGCCTCAAAACGAAAAGGTCTTCGTCCCATCTTCGGTCGATGAGTTTCCACAGGGTCAACTTCTAGCAGAATCGGAAGATGGTCTGATCCCGTAGCCACCAAATGATGAACAGTAGCATTAGGAAAGATCTCGCACCATGCCGAATTCCCACAAACTCGGTCTAGTCTGGATCGAACGGTAAATGGTTCATCTCGGTGATTCGACCAGGTAAAATGCGAACCTACATATCCCAAATCCACGAGAGTACAATCTGCCAAGACTGCCCTAAAGGCCTCGATTGAACTCGGGGACCGCACAAGACCGCCCACTTTCTCCGAATTAAATAATATCTCATTGAAATCGCCTCCGATTACCCACGGCAAATTGCTCTGTGCATTAAGTTGCCGTAAGAGAGACCACGTTTCGTTACGCCGCTGCTGCTCCGGAAAACCATAGATGCCGGTAAATCGCCAAGCTCTACTCCCTGGTCCATCATGCACAACAGCATCTATGTGATTACTTGAATAATTACGTAGCTCCACTTTCACATCTTTTTGCCAGAGTAATGCCAATCCTCCCGAAAGACCCACCCTATCCACCGAAATTCCGAAAAGATTCCATTTCCTCATCAGCTTCTTAACAAATGATGATGTCGATTTTGTTTCCGATAGGAAAACCACCTTGGGACGATGGCGTCGAATGACGTCTCCAAGCACATGAATGGTCAAGGGTGTCCCCAATCCCTGACAATTCCAGTACAGGTAACTCATCGGGATCGGTTAGTCTACTTCGTAAGAGTGGTCTTCGTGGCCATTGTTTCATCGAGACTATCCATTGAGAGGAGAGAGAGAGAGAGAGAGATAATGTTCGATCCGGTTCGAGGAGATAGGTCTCCGGCAACGCTGGTGGTGGATCTGATGAAAAACGGAGAAAACGTGTTGAGCAAGGATTTAGGTGAACAAAGAACGCCAAACAAGACTCATGCTGGGAAGCGTCGCAAAGGACCAAGAAATAGGGAGAGGCTCTAAAACATAAGCTAATCAAATTGGAGAAGCAAATCAGACAACTAGTAAAGCATATATGATCCGAAATCTGTGTAATTCATGAGACAAGATTCAAAACCCTTTCTAACTGAGAGAAAGTTAGTCGGAAAAGCCTCTCATACAGAGAGAAAAACAAAGCCTCTCATCGAGAGAGAAAACCCTAGTTAAACAAATTTAGAGTTCTAAAAATACTATTTTATACATAATTTGAGTGGTTGTAATTACCCAAACAAAATGGGGTTTTCTAAGTTAACCATACCTCAGGAGTGGTTGTAATTTACTCTTTGTTAAATGCTTAAGAATTGAAATTGGTTTGATTAATTTCAAATTTTATAAGTATAATAACAAATAAATTGGTAACTCATTGGAAATTAGACGGATCATATTGAAAAGTATTATTTCATAAAACTTATTTCTTTCGTAAAATTGCGAGCGTAGATTTTGGAAAATTGAAACTTCGTACCAATTTCAGAGATCCAGATAATTCTTTTTTCACTCATCGAACTTGTAACTTTATATTGAAAAAAAAAAAGAAAAATTGAGTGAGTTTTGGGAGAAAAAAATGAATGATTTCTTTTGAAGAAAACATCACCATGTAAAATTTATGAGGCTCGAAACTTCCTATTATCTGTTAAATGACTACTTCAATTAAAAGTTTAAGTTGTTAGTGAAATGTATCACTTATTATTAGTATTTTCAATACGATGCAATACCTGGTGATCAAAAGCACCAGGTGATTTCGCACCATAAATTTATACGAATAACCACCCATTAAGCACACATACACATGGGTGAGCGTGCTATTATGTGTAGATCAATGGTGCAGATCACTCGGTGTACTTCATCGGATGTATCATCTACAAAAACCCTGTGCACCTAGCCTATAACACCTAGTTTCAGAATGATAGAAAAATTAACCACCATATACAGTAGAATCTCGATAAATTAATACCCGATAAATTAATAATCTCGCTTAAATAATAAATTTTCTCGGTCTCGACTCGGAGACAACGTGCTAAATTAATAATTCGCTAAATTTATAAGATAATACACATTTGTTAATTTTAAGAAGCCCCATATAATATATAAATTAATAATGCATAAAAATAATTATTAAATTACATTGTAGATTACATATTTTATAGATCTATGAAGGTTTCACATTACCATCAATCTCGTCCCTCACTTTTTTTAACATGGTTAAAACTTTCGGTATAATTTTCTCATAACTCAACATAAAATTGTTCTATACCATTGCTTCTTTAAGTGCTTCCGTTCGTGAAACGGGCTCTATAGTGCATTGAACTAATAGTATTATGAATAATATACACGTAATTTAAAAAAAAAAATTATTGAAAATAATAATAAGAGTAATTTTATAAATTAATAAATTATTAATTAATGTATAAATTAATAATTATTAATTTATCGATAAGTTAATATTCGATAAATTAATGAAATTTTGATGGTACCAACTATATTAATTTATAGAAGTTTCATTATAGTAAATATATTTGGAGATTTACAGTAAGTAATATTTTAATTTTTAATTAGTCGTTGGCTCAGAAAGCCAAAAAGTAATATCTTAAGATGAGATCAGAAAGCACTTTCCACTAATGGCAAAATTAAATTGATTAAAAACGTAATCAGAATTCATTAAAAATACATCCGGTTGATGCACTGTTTGCCAAGTGTATGAAAAATAACAATAAATAAAACAAAGTTTATCTTAAATTAATTAAATAGGATAAAAAAAAAAGTATTTAATAATTAGGGGAGATGCGTGTTCCAATCATATGCGGCCGTGTACCGAAATATTCCCAATTTAATTTAAATTAATCAAACAAAAGTTTAGACTTTTTTTAACTTCAAAAGTAAGAAGAAAAAAAAATTCACTAAGAACAAAAGAGGAGACAGCTCACGAAAATGTGATAAATTAAACTAATGAAATGTCAGTTTCAATATATTTTGTTAAGTGTCGACTTATTCT
This sequence comes from Erythranthe guttata, assembly GCF_000504015.1. Next base: position 539,536 of record NW_012192950.1, read on the forward strand.
GCAAGCGGATTGAAAAGTAGTGAATTGACTCAAGTACAAAAGTTTATTAAATTAAATTGAAAAGTGATTACTTAACATTATAAATTTGGTTATTGAGTGCAGTTATTTCTATAGTGGTTTATTTCGTGGTCGATGAAAGTCAGTCAGATATCGAATCTATGTAGACTGATTGGCAAGATTAACCTTGATTAGTTCAGTAACTTTATTTTATTTGAAATTTGGTAAATTTAATAATTCTCTGGTCGACTCGTAAATATTACATTAACTTGTTTTATCATAATTTTTATTATGTTTTTCTATTTGACCTTTCGAGATGCAATAAAATAATTGATTTTTTATTAAAATATTTAATCTTGTGATTAATCATATATTAACAACTAAACAAGGCCCTATCACGGCTGCGGCTATATGCAATACTCAATCCACTTGTTCAAGACCAAATTAAAGAAATATTCCAAAAGATTCTATTTTATTAAGATGGAATGATAAGTATGCCCATAAGTTAAATTGGCTTTTTTTTCTCATGTAAGACCAAATACAAATAATGAGAAAAAAACAAAATCGACACCAAGGTGTCGAAAAACTATGCTTCAAATCGACACTTAAGCGTCGAATTTCATAGGTAAAAATCGACATTGACATGTCGAATTTATAGCACAAATTCAATTGTCGAATTTTATACCTCAAAATCGACATCTACATGTCGAATTTTATATCTCAAAATCGACATCTAAATGTCGATTTTTACCTGTAAAATTCGACCTGTACATGTCGAATTCATTTGCGCGGGATTTTTTTTGGAAAGTCAATATTCTAACTAAAAAACCCATAAATGCATACATTCTTGGGTTCTTCCGTCGTAGAATCTTCTATTGTGATGTCTTCTGACTCCATACTTGTCATCTTTGTAAGATTTGTTGAGTTTTGATAATTTTGAATTTCTAGGTTTTGTGGGTTAATGGAGGAGGAAGGAGAAAAGTCTTGTGGATTTTGGAAGATGGAGAAGATGAGAGTTGGTCTTGTGATTTTGTGGTCTTGTGATAGGGTTTTTTGTGTTTTTGAATTTTTGGTCTTGCATATTTGGAACTTTTTATTTTTTTAATAAATAAGGGTATTATAGTATTTATACATTGAAAATTTTAATTTGGTCTTGCACAAGTGGAATTAGTCTTGCATATAGCCGCAGCCCCCTATCACGCTACATAAGTGAATGTTCCAAATTAAAACATCAAATTGTTACATGTTTGGAATCACTTTGGAAGTTATTTTCATTTTATTTTGAAAAAATATATTTTGAGAGAATAAATTGAAAATGAAAGTAATTTTTGTTTATAATTTTAGAGGAAAAATAATACACTCTAGCAGTTAAATCATTTTTAAATACGTTGGAAAAATGTATTTTAGAAGTTTTTTTTAAAATAAAGTTACTTTTGTTTGTTTTTTAATGAAAATATTTTTTTCACCCTAACAGTCAAATATTTTTATCATTACAGTCAAATCATGTTTGGAGAAAAGATAATTTCTGAAATTATTATGAAAATTATTTTTTGAAAAAGTAAACAAACACCAATTCATTTACGGGAAAGAATAAAAATGAAATGGAAACCATACCAAACATTTCGTTCCTATGAGATGCAATAAAAAAAACTATTTATAGATGGGATGAGATAAAAAAAATATTTATATATGCGATGAGATAAAAAAAAAAAAAAAAAAAAGAGAGAAAAAAACAACTTGAATTATAAATTTTAGGGTAAGCTACAACTACTCCAGAGATATGGTTAAATTACGAGAAAATTCTCTCATGTTTGAGTAATTACAATCACTCCTTAAACTACAAATCTTCTTACATGTCCATCCTTGCGGTGTCAAATTTAGTGGAATTTTCTAGATTATGTGGAATTTTTTCAATTTTTCACCCGTTTGACCCATTCGAGCTCCACGTTTTGAAGCAAGATGATCATAAGATGTGTTTTTTGTCTTGTATATATATATATATATATATATATATATATATCAGATTGTGGTGCATCAGAAACTGTATTTTTGTACAAAACAAATACAAACTAGAGAACATTTCATAGAATCTAAATGATTATGTTGAATTTGACACTATAAGGGACGAAAATTCATAGTTGAGAGGAATATTTGTAATTATTCAAACATGAGTAAGTTTTTCGTAATTTTACCATCCTCTCATGGGTGATTGTAATTTACCCTAAAATATAATGATCAAATATATAGAAAGGAGCTTTTTTTTTTCTTCTTTTTTCTGGTTACAAGTAGTAAATCTCGTGATGAATCTAACTTTCATAAACTAGATTTTTACCCTTTACAAGTTGGAACAAGTTGCCGCATCTCAATTTCTATTACAAAACAAACACTCTGTCATATCCATTTACTACTCCCACCCAAAAACCAGTAGGCCCAAGTCGGCACAGACAACTACTGAACACACAAAATATCACTTGTGCCATCAAATCTTTTTCGTGGCTGAGAGTTCGCCACGTGTCGTCCCACAACTCGTCAGCAGATAGATTTCCCTTCCCTTCTCTCTCCTTGACATGTTGGATAGATAGAGCTTCACACCTCTCTCTGCTTATTCCCAACCCACACCACTAGTTTTTAAGCCTAGTCACCACTACTATTATTTTTTCTAGAGAGAGAAAATAAAAAAATAAATAATAAAATTTAAAGGAATGGGAATTTTACAAGGCGCCGGTAAGTTCTTTCCGGCGGGGCTGAACGTGGTGGCGAAGCCATGCGACTACTGCAAGTCGGCGGCGGCGCTTCTCTTCTGCCGCGTGGACTCCGCCTTCATGTGCATACCTTGCGACGCCAAGGTGCACCGCTCCTCCTCCGCCGCCGGCGGTCTGAAACACGAGCGCGTGTGGATGTGCGAGGTCTGCGAGCAGGCCCCCGCCGTCGTCACGTGCAAGGCGGACGCCGCCGCCCTCTGCGTCACCTGCGACCGTGACATCCACGCCGCCAACCCTCTGGCCAGCCGCCACGAGCGCGTCCAGGTGGTCCCCTTCTACGACACGGCGGAGTCCGTCATGATGAAGTCCACGGCGGCGGCCGCTCTTCTGCTCCCGCCCGTCGGCGACTGCAACCACAGCAGCATATTCGCCGCCGCCGCTCCTCCTCCTCCTCCTCCTCCTCCTCACATGGAGCAGCAGAATGCCTACATACCAGATTCGTGGATTTCCATGAACCCGATTATTACGGCGGCGAAGCTAATTCCAGCGGAAAATCCTGATTTGAAATCCATGGAATTGTTGTTCCAGGATTCCGACCAGTTCCTGGATTTCGACAACTACCAGATTTCTTCACAGCCTTTCACCGACAGCGTTGTCCCAATACAGACAGCAACAATCGAACCGCCGGTTCCGGCTCGATTGGGCCACGAGCATTCGCCGGAAGACCGGTTCGATATCGATTTCGCGGGGATCCAACATCAATTCATACAACAGCTACACCACCCATTCACTCAGCCACAGTGTAAGCACCAAATACCAAACTCAATTCATCTCTCCACCATTAAAATTGCAGAATTATAATTAAATTTTTTTTTTCTTCTTGAATTCAGGTCTCGTCGTCGTCGATGGATGTGGGGGTGGTGCCGGAAGGAAATTCCATGTCGGAAATATCCTACTCGTTGGGGCGGACCATCAATTCGAGCGGCGATGGCTCGCAGGTTGTCGGAATGGACAGAGAAGCTAGGGTTTTAAGGTACAAGGAGAAGAGGAAGAACCGGAAATTCGAGAAGACGATTCGCTACGCTTCTCGAAAGGCGTACGCGGAAACCCGGCCCAGAATCAAAGGCCGGTTCGCCAAGAGAACCGAATCCGAGTCAGATCTGGACCGGATCTTCGGTGCCGGAGCTGCGAATTTTATCGCCGACGCTCGATACGGCATCGTTCCGTCTTTCTGATGGGGAAAGATTTGTGTCAGTAATTTTCAGATAGTTGGATTTCTTTCTACATGTGGCAGTAATAATTGAAGGGGGGTAATACCGTAATATTAATATTAGTAATTAGTAATTACTAAAACAAATGTACTTTTTTTTTTCTTTTTCTTTTTTGTTTTTTATAATTTAATTATCTGACTGTTGAAATATTACTGCTGATAAATGTATCTGTATCTATCTATCTTGAATCTGGAAAGCCCTGCTACTTTTTTTGTTGACGGGCTTTTTTTATCTGTAAGTTATTTAATTAAGTCAACTTTTATTTCACATTACTATATTTATTGAATTTTTAAAGTTATTTAATTTCACATCATTTTAATTAATTAAATATAATGTAAACACAAAAAAGGGTAGAGTAGTGAATTATTGGAAGCATGAAGAAGTTGAATTTTAATGATATTATTTTGGCAGGGCGAAAAAAAGTTTAACTTTGTTGTGAAGTGATTATGATCAGTGGTCCCATTTTGCGGATTGGTTCAAAGATTTTTCTTTTGGATTGACATTAGCCGAGCCACGATTTTAAGTCGGATCGGAGAGTCGAATGTGTTTACGAGATTATGAGGGAGTTGCTGAGATTTGTTCGACCCTACACCCGGTGATAAACACCGTGTGGGTCTTCTGCTGCCATGTGTCTCTTTTTTGTATTTTATAATATATTTCCCGCTAGGGTTTAGCTTTAGGGATTTTAGAAAAATAAAAAAAGGGACACGTGGCAGCAGAAGACCCACCCCACTCAGTGTTTATCACCGAGTGTAGGGTCGAAGGAGCCGAGTTGCTGATAATGCCCTGATAAACTATTTTTTTTTTTATAATTTTTATATAAAATAATAGGAATATGAGAAATTTTGGAGAGGAGATGACCCCCTGCTTTGTGTTGGCTCCGCTACTGGATATTGAGCAGTAAATCTAAACCTGGATTATGGGTGGCGAGGGGTATTTTTCAATCCAAAATTGGATTTTTTTTTTCTTTATTGTAGTTTAAAAGTCATTTAATTGTCTATACTATTCCATCATTTCAATAATTTTAATCAGTGAAACAAATTAAACATTCAATTCCATCATTTAAATAACTTTTAAGGATTTGAAAAGAGTATCAGCATGAAATTCCATCATTTTAAGAGTATCATTTATTTGTTTTAAGGATTAAAAAACAAATACTTTTACCCTTTAATTTTGGTACGTGGAGAGGAACAAGTTAGAGTGTTTGGTACATGAAATTTTGAAATTAATTGAGAATACATCTGCACCAATCATACATCACCAAAACCATCCAATGGTGTCCATGCAATTATACCTGGTTTAGATCAACTCAATTTGGCATATTTAAAGTAAACTAAACTAACGTGTGGTTAATATTGTCTTAACAAATATCTAATACCTAATTCTCTTATTGGAGATTATCTAAATTCCAGCTTCCAAACTCATTCAAAATAGCTTTTTAAGTTTGTGTTAATTTACTCTCTCATGCATTAATTATTTCAAATTTGCAGTAGAGGAACCAGCATAAAACCAGGGCGCTGTTGCCCCTCTAATATTTTTTAAATCTATATTATTTTATATAGCAAAATTGAAAAAATGTGTATAGTAGTACGAAGTATTAACAGCCTCTCTTAAAATCTTTTTAATGCATTCGGCCCGAAGCTTGTTGTAACGACTTTGTCCCAATCTATGTGTCTCTTATTGTTCAAAGAAAAAGAGAGCAAAACGTGTTAAAGAAAAAAAAATTAATGTTGATTTGATTTTGACCTAGTCAATCTTTTTAAAGTTAGAACTCACTCAACTTTCAAAAACATATCTCTACTGAAAAATGAATTCTTAAGTGGTATTTGCAAGAGTTTTCGCAAACATAGAGATTGTTTTATTGTTAATACGGGTGAAAGCCAGATTGAACGGATTGAAAATAGTATTTTTGTGAAAATTTTGTAATTCTTTTTCGGAAGAACAGAACTTATTGCAATTCCAATTCCAAAATTTTCGAAATCTAAAAATTCATTCATTAAATTATAAAACTAAAACTACTCATAATAAATTCTAATATTTAAAAAATAACTATATTGATTCCAGTTGCACCAGGCACCTATTTGTAGACACATGTTTTCAAATACTACATTAAAATTCTAAACCATCGAATGATAAAAGTAATCTTCAAAGTGATAAAAATCAAAAGGGTAAATTCCACTTTACTCTCTCGTACTCTACCTGAGAAACACTTTACCCCCTCGTACTCTCAATTTCATCGATTTACCCCCTTGTACTTGTACAATTTTCCAATACAGCCCTTTCCTTCAACTTTTGTCAATTTTGACTCTGCCGTTTGGTCAACTCTGTAAATTACAAAATTGCCACTGTCTATAACACGTCGTTTCTCCTCCGTCAATATTGTCATTTCTTCTTCTCCCACCATTTGCCCTTCCAAGATATCCCCAAATTGAACCCCTAACTTAGTAAAAATCAAGACCCAAAAATTGATCAATTCCACCTAGTGCAAAGAAACAAATATATGAATGTGTGAAACTTTCTCTTTTCTAATCTCGAGAGTCAAAATAAAAAAAAGTTCAATATTTACGTCAATATTTTGACTCTTGACCAAATGGCTTCAGAGGCCAAAATCGAAAAAAGTTGACGAAGAGGGTTGTATTGGGAAATTGTACAAGTACAAGAGGGTAAATCGACGAAATTAAGAGTACGAGGGGGTAAAGTGGTTCTTGGGCAGAGTACAAAGGGGTAAAGTGGAATTTACCCAAATCAAAACTATGGAATAAACCATGCCTTTTTTTACGTGAAAATTTGCAAATGAAATAATTTAACGAATTTTTTTTAGGAGTCTTTTGAATTAATTTTGGAATTTAAATGGAATCGAAAATTTCAAATTTTTTTGATATACTTCCAATTCCAATTAAAAAAAACTGAAATAATCAGAAATTGAAATAAAAAAAAATTGTTCTAAAATAGAAACTTTATGAATCTGACGGAAATTGGAATTTTAAGAAGCAATGCGAATAAATACAGTGGGACTCCTCAACAAACAATGGTCCCGGGCCACGTGAAGTTCACGTGCGGAGTGGCCCAACTGTATTGCAAACTCGGGGAACCTTTTATCTCGTTTAACTTTTATGTGGGCCCAGCCGAGTCAACTTTCCTAAATCCCACTTGTTATTTCCCCATACTTTTTTTGTCGTATTGCAAAAGGATGTAAGAATAATTCCACGGGGAAATATGCGATGCACCCCTTACTTAGAAAATATTTTGAACTAAACCCAATTGACTTTAAAGACTTTTTCCATAACCCATATTCCAATCTAAATTAGTGAAACCCCCCTTACCAGCCATGATAAGACTAAAGTGCCCCTATGTGTTAGGTTTTTAATATAATACAATTTTATTTCTCCCTCAATTTCATTCTCTCGGTTCTCGCCTCTCTCTCTTTCATTATCTCGCTATTTCTCTCTATTTACAGCTTTTTTTTTTTCTTTTTTTTTTCTTTTTTTCTTTTTCCTTCCTCTTCACATCTGTAGACCGCCGCCGTCGGAGTCACCCTTCAAACGCCGCCGCCGAAACCCGTTGCAGGAGGCCTCCTACGCCGATGTTGGAGATCGTCTCCCCCCTCGTCGAACACCACCACATCGACGCCTGGTACAATTGGCGGTGGCGCCTCCCCACCCTTGTCGCTGCCTCCGTCGGATTTCTATATGGAGATTTCCCTTCTCTCAACGCGGAATACCAATATATACTATATTAATTGGTAAATTTTATTTTTTATTTTTCTCGAATTAATTGTCGAACTAGCAATAGAATATGTTATGGATCTGGATTTTCAGTTCTATTATTTGTTTGTTATGAACGAATACATTGATTTTCAATTATTCTTGATTTTATTATTTTTTGTGTTATTCTGCATATTCTGAATGTTTAGATCTGGAAAATCCATTGAATTACGAGATTAGTCGGTTGTAGTGCAATGTATTTTACAGAGTAGTCACGTTTGACAGAATAGTCATGTTTAACGACTTAGTTATATTTGTCATTTTTTTTTGTATGCTGCATATGTTCAACAGTGTAGTCATATTTAACAGAGAAGATCAAACGGAAGATTAAGTGCAGTCGGTGCAACCGAGTTGGATACCGCAACAAAAAAACATGTTTGATGGCCATTGTTGAAGGATCACATTAGTTATTTTTGTTTTTCCGTAGTCATTTTTCTTTCTTTTTGCAATGTATTTTGCTGTTAATATTGCAAGTTTTTTCAAGTGCTGATTACTTGTAGTCACATTACGCAGTTGCTAGTCACATAATAGTCATATTCATGTTTCTACCTGTTATATTAATAATTATGCTTCTATAATATGTTAATTACACTATTATACACAGCGTAGTCACGTAATAGCCATATTCAACTATAGTCATATTCGGAGTTGTATATCTGTCGAGAAAAAAAAATCAAATTTTTGTTTAAAAAAAATTAAAAAAAAATATTTTTTATTAAAAAAATATTAAAAAATAAAAAAATAATAAAAAAGTGGCTATAAAATCCGAAAATAATACAAAATAATAATAAAAAAAAATCCTATTTTTTGATTTGGTAACAAATTTTTAGAAATTTGGAAGTAGATTTTTAGGAATTAGATTATTCTTATGGAAAGAGTGAAAAAAAGGAATAATTGAGACTAATTATGTTAATTGATATAAGGGTAGAATTGGAAATACAAATTCTAGGGATTATCACAAAGAAAGATTTAAGGGTTGGACATATCACCATTTATTATCTATATGAGGGGTTTATTGCTAATGACCCCTAATTCCACGGTACAAACTACAAACTATAATCCATCTCCTTCTCTAAGTAACAAAAAAAATTGATTTATCTTTGAATTTGATTTGCCTTCTATTTCATTTTGGGTGAAACGTGTTACCTTACTATAGTTACAATTTTATGGGCAAATTACAGTCAATCCCTGAGGTAAGATTAAATTACGAAAAAAACTCTTATGTTTTGGTAATTACAGTTACACCCTTTACATATGTGTTCTCTTACGAAAAAACCCCTTTTTCAATAGATAAATTTGACATCGTAAGAGTAGATGTGTAAGATAATACATATGTGAGGGAGTGGTTGTAATTACCCAAATATGAGGGATTCTTTCATAATTTAACCTTATATTAGAGGGTGACCGTAATTTACCATAATTTTAATTGGATGTATTTATGTTTTTGTATAAGCCAGTGAAGACTATGCTATAATCTTTAATAGTGAACATCTGTAAATTGAATAGAGTTAAACTTGTACAAGTTAATACAATTAGAACTAGCAAAATTCTATTAATTTAGTGAAATATTAAATAATTGAACTAATAGTTTACACCGAACCAGAACAAGAAGAAATTATTATGTGGCCGATGTTATTTATTTATCGATGTTCTACTGTATTTTAATAAAATATGGAATTCGATTGAAATCTGACAATAGATTTTTTAAAGAGTTTCATTATAAAAACAAATGGTCGTGAATTTCTGAAAATCGATTGAAATTTGGTATTGAACTTCTGAAAGTGGCTGAAAATTTGATGGTAAACTTTTGAAAAATCGACTTTTAACGAAACTGAGAATGGATCAACTATTAAATATTGGCGGGAAATTTTAAATAAATAGCGACAACTTGTTACATACAACAAAATGGGAAATAAAAGAATCAAACAACCAACTCAATGTTCTCACACTTCAAATTTGCTGTGTTTTTTAGACCATCTCAACATTTTTGCATCAAACCAAACTAGTATTATACATTAATAATAATTAAATAAAAAACACAAAAAAATAAAAACTCACAAAACACATTTTTCACACACTCACCTCCTATCCCCATAACCCCTGTAAGAATCTTGCATTTTTTGTGTCTCCAAAGCACCAAACACACCATAAACACTCTTTCCATCATCATCATCATCACTTTCTTGATCAAGTGCCATTAAATCCTCACCATACTTAACACTCTTAATCCTCATACTTAATCCCGATTTAGCACCACCGTTAACCAGATAATCTCCCCCCTTAAGAAGCCCGACCACTTCCCTCATAGTCGGCCGTTTCTCCGCCTCGCTCTGCACGCACAATGCCGCCACATTCACCGCCTCCATCAACTGCCTCTCGTCGAAATTCCCCCGGAGCTTCGGGTCCGCTAGATCCTTGACCCGCCCGCGCGTTATGTGGGGCTCCGCCCATTCGGTGATGGTCCGTTTTAGCCCGCCCGGGAGTTTCTCGATGGGTTTTCGGCCAGTGACGATCTCTAGAAGGAGGATCCCAAAGCTGTACACGTCGCAGCTCTCGGAGACTTTCCCCCACATTGCGTATTCGGGTGCTAAATACCCTAAAGTGCCCTTGACCCGTGTGGTCATGTGGCTAACGCCTTCGGGTATTAGTTTTGCGAAACCAAAATCGGCTACCAATGGCTCGAAATTCGAGTCTAGAAGGACATTGCTTGCTTTGATGTCTCTATGTATTATGTGGGGTGTCACTTCATGGTGCAAGTACCTAATTAGTATATATGTATTTCATCAAATTAAATTATTAAAAACAATAGGACAAAATGCACTTCGCCCTCTACAAATTTCCCATTTTCATACTATCCCCCCTAAAAATTCAAAAACTGGATAATCCTCTTTTCAAAATATTATTTTGGTTGCACTTTGCCCCATAAACCAATTTCTGATGGGAATTGTACGACAAAAATAACATTTAAAGGGGCAATGTGTAAAAAGATAATATTTTTCAGAGGTAACGTGCAACAAAAATAACATATAAAAGGGCAACGTGCAACATAAATACTCATATGCCGATGAATAATTAATCCATCAAAATTTTGTTATCGGGGCAATGCGCAACAAGAATAATATTTTGAGGGGACAGTCACTTTCTAAAATTTTGAGGGAGTGATGTGCAATTTGCCCTAAACAATATGTAATTAAGATATGACTCATGAAAATAGAGAGAGTGAAAGTTTATTTGATGCTACACTCGGTTTAACACATCGCGTGATTATTAATCGTTGATCTGCACATTATATATCACACACACATACCTATGTATGTATATGTGTTTACTGATCAGAAGTAATTTCACCACATCAACGATTAAAAATCACCGAATATATTTCACCGAATGTAGCATCTGAATGAATAGTAAGTGGGTGAGTAGTCTTACAATAAGCCTTGTGCGGAGCCGAGTGCAATATTCATCCGTTTGGTCCAATCAAGATGAACTTGGCCGGCGAATTGGCCGTGTAAATGAGAAAGCAAGCTGAGATTGGGCATGTAATCGTAGACTATGAGGCGTTGGTCGTTTCCGGCACAATAGCCTCTCAGCCCTAACAGATTCTTGTGCTTCACCCTACCGAGTACTTCTACTTCCACCGCAAACTCCATTTCTGCCTTCGAGTTCATCGACTTCAATTTCTTCACTGCTATCTAATATGAACACAAAAAAAAAAAAAAAAAAAAAGTTTAATTATGTTTTTTATGATTGAAAATCTAGAGGGTAAATTTAATGTTTTTAGAAGGAAAAAAAAAATCTTAATTAGTTTATCTTTCTTGTCTACGTTTTGATTTATCCTATGCAACTTCATTTAAAATCTACATATTTTTAACTACGTTATTTATATACATATATAATTCAGATCTGAACACGCTCTTGACGGAAGAATCCTAGATTCGCAACTGGTGCAAGCTAAGGGTATTGGGCATTTGGGCGCAGTATAACAAAAAATACTTAATTAGTTTGAGGGACTTTAATTTTTGTTATATTTGAGATTTTGCTAGAAAATAAACTAAAGTTTATTTAAAAAGTCACTTACCAAATCGGAATTTCATGGTTTAAATCAAATTAATTAAACCTCAAAAAATTGAAAAAAAAGAGTTATTTAAAATCAACTAGATGATCGAGTTGGAATTTCGGATTATCAACAACCTTCTTCTATTAAAATAATACGGCTTCGAACCGGACACCAGCATTGGATGTCAGGGCCGGTTCTGACCCCGTAAACTTTTGATTTATCTTAATTTTGTCAATATTTTCGTCATATTTTCTACAAAATTCTTATCTATTAATACAAAAAAATTCTTGTCCAGTAGTGCTCCTTAAGGAATTAATGTGTTCATTATACAATACAAATATGAGCCTATATTTTTTTAAAATGTCTTAAAACTCGCCTAGCGCCTCCAATTTCTCAGAAATAACCCTGATGGATGTGTCGTGTGTATATATTCTTTTGTGTGTAAATGAATGATAAAAAATTAGCATATACAAGTCGAACCTCTATAAATTAAATTAATACAGTCGGGACTAGGGAAATTCTATTAATTTAGCGAATTATTAGATGATTATCTAGTTAATAATTATTTAACATATTTTCACCGAATCAAGACCGAGAAAAACTATTATTTAAGCAAGGTTATTAATTTATCGAGGTTCGACTACCTGGAGGCCGTCGGAAGTTTTGCCCCAATAAACACTGCCAAAGCCACCTTCACCAAGCTTGTAATCATCACAGAATCCATTGGTAGCAGCATGCAGTTCCTTGTACGTGAATATTCTCCATGATTTGCTGCTGCTGCTGCTATTCTCTCCTCCTCCTCCTCCTCCTACACTCAACCTACGTACCCACAATACAAATTATTAATTACCAAAATAACCAAAAAAAATAAAATATGTGTTTAATTCCAAGATTACCCTTGTTCAACTTTTTCAGAGCTGCAGCAACTGAAGGAAGACCCCATTGTTTTTTTTAAGAAAGTGGGATTAATTCTCTCTCTCTCTCTTTTGAATTTTCTTGATCAATAATTAGACGAAGGGTTGTATGAATTAAATGATTACAAGTGAAAAAGAATTTGTCTCTTTCTTCAATGGTGGCGCTGCCGCCCTCAGCCGGCTGATCTTTTAATGTAACTAGTTGTCAACATTTTACTTTTTTTTTTTTTTTTTTCTCATTATTATACAACTAATCATTATATATATTGTGTATCTATAAATTATAATAACCAATAATATTTAATTAATCATCGATAAAAATATTAACAAGTAATTATTTGGCCTGGTCAACGCTGCTATTTTAAGCATATTTAATTAATCATCAATAAAAATATTTACAAGCTATTTTATGCATATTTTAAGCATATTGAAACTGATATTATATCTTTTATTGCAATATCATTAATTAATATGTGGAAGTGTATATTAATTCATGAAAATAGTAATTAGTTAGAGAAAAAAAATAATGATAAGGGTATTTTAGTAAAATTATTTTTAATAATTAATGCATACTTATTGATTTTCTTAATATATGCGCAAGAATTCAGTACAACAACTAAAATGAGAAGGAGCTTTGGGAGTATGAACATACGATGCCATTTGGCATCGTCTCAGGATTGTCAATATAATCCAGCTGCTTGGATTAAAAAAAGAGTAACGAGCAATAATTAAATTCGAGTAAATATATTTTTATTAAATAAATGTTAGTTAACTATAAGTTGCTAATAGCATTGAGTGCTGATTTGTAATTTTCATAGTGTGATGATATTTTTTTTATGTAATGATGTAATTGATTACTATATTTTTTTAAGTAATTATTTATGCATTCAAAATTAAATTTTACCAACCATCTTCAAAGAATTCGTATCTACTTTGGTTATTAGAGTCAAATTTAGGGTTCAGATTATAAATATGATTGAATTCAAAATGAACAAGAAAAAAAATTGAATAGTTGAGACTTTAGTCTATCTATTCTTCAAACTTTTTTAAAACTAAGGGCTCGTTCAGTTACTATTGTAAGGTTCTACTGACTAAATAACATGTACTATAATAAGACGTTCGGTTGACAAGATTCATACTTAAACACGATATGAATTATCGGTTATGCCCCACTTTTTACACTTATTTACGTTCACAATAACTTTCTTTTTTCTATTTTGGTAATATGCCCCAAATGTTAGTGATATGTGTGCTATTGGCCCAATAGGTCCAACTGATTTTTCCATGTAAATAAAATATTCACAATTCAGGCCCAACCCAATTAGCACATCTAGAGATCCCAAATTAAGGAAATCAAGAATGCCATTAAATATTTTGTTACTTGAATTTTGCTTCGCTTTATTCTTGCAACATCGGGAGTGGTTTCCCGGCGTATAAGTTCCGACTATCAAGTTAGTTTGTATTTAATTTGTATATACTGAATTCTAGTAAAAAAACATTATATTAGCGAGTAAAAGTTTGAGTACTGAACCCCCTATTTATAGATATTTTCTCTAACTTGAGTGTCGGAGTGTCTACACCGGAAAAAACCCCGGTGGTGCAAGTCCGAGGCGACAGCTGACGATTCCAACGAAGACGATCGATCTGCTGAATTCGGAGATCCAATGTGATGTGGAGCACAAGATGACAAATTCGACTAATTCAATGTTTGGTTATGGAACCGACGTTTTGATAAACGATAGAAGAAGGGATTAATGGTGAATTGGTAAGGTTTGAAATGTAGCTCTCAGGTGTGCATTATTGCAGGGAATAAATATATATGTTTTGACTTTATAATAATGGCACTTATTAATTATGTCGTGCTTGGACCTGTTCATGTGTATGTACGTAAGCTGTTTTTTAGCTAACAAAAGTTTGATGATCATGACTACACCACTCTTTATTTTCTTCCTCTTATTTTTCTTTCAACTCTAAAATTGACCGCAATTTCCTTTCAGATGTATATATTATTAAGAAACCAACCCCTGTGTAATTTCGAGTTGCTGAAAAAACGTCTTGTGTTAAAAAAAATTGGCAAGAAATCCCTTATGAAAATTTATCAAAGGCAATAAAGTCCCTAACAGCTTATTGTGTGCTGCACGCGCGGATTGTGCAATTGAGAGTGTATTTTTTGTCCAAAATGCCTTTTAAATTATAAATTTCAAAAATTATAAATTCACCCCAAAATTCTATATACCCCAAAATGAAGTTTTCAAAATTTTCAATTCAATCCTTCCCATTTCCAAAAAGACCATTTTACCAAATCAAACCACAAACGTCACTCCAGCCGGCAACCATCTTCGGTGTCTTTCCTCACCAAAAAATATCACAGGAAGAGAGCCATGGTCACCATCGTACCGCCTCCATAACCACCTCCTTTACGATGTCCATATCCGCCGCCGTCGCTGTCGCTGACCTTTTTAAATTGCTGGTAGACGGTAGCTTCCTGATGTGTGCGGCGGTGAATGCACTATTTGAGGAATTTGATAGAAAGTTGTTGCGTTCGGGTTTGAGGATGGGGTGAGGGGAGGAAGTGTGTGTTGTGTGGTTTGACGGGGAAGATGAAACAACGGTACATTATTCTCTCTCATTTTTCAATTTTGTTTTTGAGGGATTCAATTTTTTTATTTTTTGAGTTGAATAATTTTATTTTGTTTTATTTTGAATTCAGACTAATTTTGTCATTTCATTTAAGTTAAAAGGAAAAATCGAAAAAAGGAACAGTGTGCTTTGTAAAATATAACATATGAGAGTTCTTGCTAAATTTTTTAACACAAGGGGTCTTTCAGCAATTCAAAATTACACAAGGGGTCATGTGCAACTAACTCAAATTATTAATTAATATAACATAATTAATATCAAAATAATAAACATTTTCCCGGCAAAAATCGAAATGTTCTGCTCTCGTCTGAATTCTTACATGGAGAATGTACTGAATTCATAAACACATGACACCACCTAAACAGAAGCTGATTGTTTAAAATTATCATTTTCCATGCTGCCGCATCTCTCTCTCGATTTTTTATTTTTTTTGACGGACTTTCATCGTAAAATCCTTTGGAAAAATAAACATTTACGTCCGCAAATTTTATTTTGTGACAATGACGACTGAAGTTTACATCAAACGAAATTAATGATTATTTTTTCACCGACGAATTGACAAATCCTTCAGAAACTATTTGGATGAAATGAATTAATTTGTCTGGCAAATTAATTACAAAATATAATTCACATATTCTTGTCTGGCCAAATAAAATAAAAATAAAAAAATAAATAAGAAAAGGGAAAAAGTTTCAGCAATGCGTGAGTGGACATTTCCAATAATTAACAATAATGGATAATGGCGTCATTCAATTCTTCACATCTAAGTTTCATACAATCAACTTTTATATGCCACAGTACTACACCGTTTCGTCTGTAGCATCTACAAAACCGCAACTAAATGGTCAGCGCAAATATACACTTTCTCCCGATAAAAAAAATATATTGTTTTATCCAAAAATTATTATTTTTGAAGGGTAAATAACAACCACCTCTATGAGGTAAAACATAATTACAAAAAAAACCATTTTTTGAGAAATTACAGCCAACCTCCAACAGTTTATAAATTTCTTACATTCATCCACTATAAAAATGTGTTGATGTAAGAAATATACACATTGCAAGAGGTGGATGGAATTATGGAAAAGTAAATGATTTTTTTCTTCAAAAATAGACCTTACCTCAGCATGGCAATAGTAATTTACCCTATTTTTAATTAAGTTTGCTGTGCATGTACCTTGAATGCAATTTAAAAAGAAACGAAAGAAGTAGCTAGGATGAAAGATATAATAATAAGATGACTTGTGAGATGCTACGCCTGATGAAATACATTATGTGGTTTTAAATCGCTGATCTACATAAATAACTCATCACTAAACACACATACACGTGGATACGTATTAATATGTATAAATCAATGGTGTAAAACTACATGATAAATTTCACCATATGTAGGTTTTGCAAAACCAGATATGTGCAAGAACATTTTTTTTTCACTCTCATTAATGTAGAAAAAATATCTTTAATTAATTTATATTGATGTCAGCAAATTATCACCTAGTTGTAAATACAAATTATTGAGATTGGTACAACCATCCCCATATATATATATATAATCCTCATCATAATCATCATGATAGATTTATAATCACACCCCACAAATGAGACAACTTGCATTCAAACATAGGTTTTTTTTTTATCTTCCCAACAATTAATAATGAATTTTAAGGTGGGAGAGCCCAAAAGAATTGTAGTCCACTCAAAGAAGACAATGCATGCAGTTGTGTACTACACTAACACTACTTTCCCCCCATTTCCATCACTCTTTATTTATTATGCTTGATGATGTTTCCCCATCTTTATTAAGTTTCCATTGTTTGTTTTTTTCAATATCTTAATTTCATGAAACCATGATTAATTATATTATTTCTTCTTATTTAATATTTGATTACTTCAAAAAAATTTGGGTCAACACTCAATTATTATTATAAAAAAGAAAATTAAAAAATTGAGTAGTACTCCCTCTGTCCCATATTATATGTCTTTTTAGAGAGTTTTTCTTGTCCCAAATTATTTGTCATTTTATATTTTCAATGCATTATTAATTGCACTATTTTCAATTTTACCCTTTATCACTCCTAATTAGTTAGTTGTGAAACAATTAATGTCAAGGATATATTAGTATTTTCCTATGCTTTTTACGATAATCTATACACATTTATTGATTTTCTTAATACGTGTGCAACAACCCAAAACGTCATTTAAATTGGGACGGAGGGAGTACTTCTTAACTCTTAAGGAATTGTATATTATACCTAGCTCCCGAGTTTGTGCAATTAAATTATTGTAAGATGTACTGCAAGGAATGATCTAGCGGTTGTAACAAGTGAGTCTGTGTCAATTGACACATGTTCTAATCCCCTTGACAACGGTCGCTAGATCGAGTTTCTCATACATGGTTAGCATCTCCCATATGGTTTGCAAGCTATTATACGAGAGTATAAGTTTACCCAGTACACATATATGATTTGTTGCGGGTTCATTAATGACAAATACATGAATTTTTGGAAAGATTTAATTTGATAATTATTACTAGTTATTTAACATTTAATTGCTTATTATAATGTTTTAATTTCTATAGAATGATATTGGTTAACTTTATTAAAGCAACATCAAATGATTTGTATTCAGATTTTTTGAAAAATATTTTATGTCATATATTGATTTGATATTTCAATTTCCAATATCCCCAATAAATATCTAAAATACCTATTAATTTAAATTAGCTAGAATTAATTACCCTAATTCCACTTAATTTTATAACCCTTGATTAATCTTTTTTTTACCATGGTTCTTAATTTTAAAACTTTATCGAACCTAGACATCTTTTTTAACAAGATGCAGTACAGTACAATATATATCTATTTTATTTTTATTATTTATTATTTATTGTTTATTAGCGGTCATTGAAATATGCAACTTTCAGCTCGCCGCGGCTGGAGAGAGGTGCTACTGTAGTTGGGATGAACCACGTGTTTATCCATGTGTCACGTGACCAACGTCTCAGGCACAACTACTTTTGATGCAGCAGAACTGTGTATTATGTTTTAGAATATAATTCCTTTAAAAAATGAATTTATTTAGGTGAAGTATGCTAAAAGAAATTGAATATAAGAAACATGGAAACGGGCCAAGCGATACGGGAAAATGGGAAAACGCAAACGGGAAAACGGGATGCCCAAAAATGAGAATATGAAAACTTGACAGAAATGTATAAATATTAAAAGTATTGTGGTATATTTATAAATATATTATACAAGCTATATAAGTTTTTATTTATATATAAATTCTTTTTATAAATTTTCATACAAACATAATCAAAATACATTTTAATTTTACTATCAACTATCAGGTTGCAATTGATCATTAAACCATGTAAATAATTAGAGAAGTAACAAAAATATTTGAAAAGTTACTATTTAAACATGTTTCTTCTAACTTTTTAAAAATTACAAAATGACACATAAAGTATCCGACATGTGTCCTAGAGTTTGGACACGCTTCGTATCCAAAACACGAAAACATTATAAAGTTGAAGTTTCGATGCTTCATTAGAACCGTACATATATTTGTTTTAATAATTAGAGTAAATATAAAAATAACAATTAGAGTAAAACAAATGATTCTTTAGTCATTATATATAATAAATATATATTTTCCCATTAAATTCGTCCTCCAAATATTATTTACACTCAATATATGTAAAATTGCTAACACAATAAACAAAAATAATTACTCCTACCAAATTAATTCTACATGCAAATCCTTTTCCAAATTCTCAAATTTAATTCCCACAAGGGGGTAATTAAATTACCCAAAAAACAAAAAAAAAAAAAAATCAATGGACCTGATCTGCAGATGAAGATACAGCAGATTCATGATGGGAAGCCATGTTTCCAATTTCAATGTTCTTCTCTTCATCACAATCTTGTTCCGACAACAAAGTACTATTATTCTCACTGCTGCACGTGCTGCACGTGCTCTTACTACCAAACGATGATGCCCTACTTGACATCGGAGTTGCCAAGAAAGTCGGCTTTTCTTGTCCGGCCATGATCACCAGGAACTTCTCTTCCATCACCGGCGCCGCCGTCTTGGATCCGCCGTCTTCTGTCTCCCCCGCCTCGAGGTCCCTCTCGGCGGCGTCGCCGCCGCGGTTCTCGAGGTAGCCGGAGAGCTTCCAGTAGGAGCAGGCCAGGATCAAGAGAGCGAAAGCAATGAGGCCCAGCATGGCCGCCAGTCCTCCGAATAGGTACGGCACCGGCGAGTGCCACGGCGATCGCTGCGGCTGCGATGGTTGCTCCGCTACTGCCGCCCCGTAAATGGCCATCGTCGATGATCTTTTTAATATTGTTTGATTTTCCTTTTTTTTTTTTTAATATAAATGTGAGATCTTTGAGTGTGTATAATTGGTGTGAAGTGAGTGTTTTCGGTGGCGACGGTGGTTGTAGCGGTGGTGGTGGTGGTGGTGGTGGTGGATAGATGTGTTGAGGTGGGGGCATTTTATAGAGAGAGAGGGTGGATTGGATTTTGAGAAGGTGGATTATTTTTTTTAATGTTATTTTTGTTTTTAGGAATTATGACGTCATTGTCATAGAAAGCAAAAAGTGGGTCCCACGTTTTCTTTTGTGCTTTCAATACGTCTATTTATTTATGCGTATACTCACGATGTAAATGCACTTGGGTGGTGTGTCATTTTATTATTGTTTAGTTTGGTAATGACAATTTATTTAGGGATTGAATTGGAATATTAAATTTTTTGTGAGATACTCTCTCTGTTCCTAAATAATTGTCATTTTTCACTTTTCACAAAGATTAAGAAACTCAATAAATATATCTTGATTTTAGAAAAATTATATAAAAATGACTAAATCAACCTTTATTATTTAATAATTTATAAGAGAAAATTAATGAATAGAGTTTCATTAATAAGTTTAAAACAGAAAAAATGCATTTAATGCAGTATTGGAAATCTAAAGTGACAGATAATATGGAACAAAAATATTTTTAAAAATAGACAGTTATTATGGAACAGATGGGGTATATTTAAAATATCATTATGTGAGTTATACTACAGGTGAATAAAAAAAAAAGATTTTTTATATCGGTTCCAATTAAAAAAATGTTTTTTGAACAAGTTTTTTCACTTCAACTTTCTAAATTCTGATTCCAAGTTCTATGATTTTTTATGGAATAAAATTGATTTTTCTTTCAAGTGTTAATTTGAATTTGATTTTTTTTTTCCTTCTAGAAACTGCACATGGTGAAATTAAATTAAGCTAAAACTGACATTTCATTCATTCCATTTGGGCTTATAGACGGAGTAAAAATAACTTTTAGTCTAAGAGGGGAAATAATTAAGAGGAAAAAGTTTTAATAAATTTGGATAATTTCTTTATCTAAGAAACGATGTTTTTGTAAATTCATGGAAAATCGGGCGTCTACGATTGATGTATGTTTGATCCAGAACTCAAAAAATAGCTAAACAAGTACAAATCTCCTCACTTTTCAATCTTGTTATCCTCGAAATCCGATAAACTCATGTTCTTGATGGTTAATGATGCAAAACTCTGACAAAATAATATCGGTGAAAGTACATAAAAATAGTTCTAAACAAAGGGTCGTCGCTTATTAGTACCCTCCATGCATTTATTAAATCGTTTTGTTTAAAAGAAGCGATTAATTTAAAATAAAGTTCTTAAAATAAAAAAAAAATTAAAAAAAAAAAAACAGAAAAAGTTTTGGATGTTGTTTTATGACATAAAACGTAACGAATTAATGTATAAAACGGCACCAAACGGTTTCGAAGATGATGCAAATAATATGTATATGTGTCATATGCATGCTAATTTTATCAACTTTACATTTCTTTTACTATACTTCAACCTTCTAATTAATTGGCTTCTTTCTGTTTTTGTCGTCTTCTTCTGGTTTTTCTTCTTCTTATCTCTGATGTAAAATCAGTCTTCTTCAATTCCATCCTAAGTCACATTCTTCTTTGATTCTTCAAATTGTGACTTCAATTTGTTTCAAAATTCATAGTAATACGAAAACGGCTAACCGTCATCTGATGATTGGGATTTATGAAAGAGACGGACTAAGGTGGTGTTTGCAAAAACAAAAGTTAGTGATTGTGAATTAAGTTTATAAGATTAACTTTATTTTTAAAAGTTTGGGTAGCTGGAAAATCAACTTAAATTGAAAAAGCAAGTTGATGGGTGTTTTTAGAATAATAACTTAAAACAACTTATTTCAAGAGAAGCGTAAGCAAAAATTTGTTTTGTAAACACCTAAAAACTAATTACGTGCAGAAAAAAAGCTCGTAATATGTATTTAAAAGCTTTTACAAACACCACCTAAATGTGTACGAGATTTAGTGGCACATGACAATCTCTAGCTATTTGATGGCCTAAAGCGAGTATATGAATCGGGCACTTTTTGTTTTGTTTTCCTTAAATTCTTTAATTAGTTGAAAATATTTTCCATATGAATATGTTCCATATATATAATACTCTCTGCAGTTCTTTTAAAGTGTTGTTTGAGGTTAATGAATAATAAGTAAGAAAGTTATTAAACAACCTTGATTTTAAAAGGAAAAAAAAAAAACTATTTGACAAAACTACCCCTCTATGTTATTAATATTGGGATAAAGATAGACAAAAAAAAAATATCCTACATTGAAACTCTAAACTGACACGTAATATTGGGAAAAAGAAAATCGACTAAAGAAACACTTAAACAAAAATCGACTAAAGAGACACTTAAAAAGAAACGAGGAGAGTATATGTTAATAAGATTATTATTTATTAAGGTGTGTTTTATGAATCGTCTTAGGTTAATGGTTTGCCGTATTCGGGTGGCTCCACCACTCCACCACCACCTAATCCGTCGTACACGCTAAGGACAATTTTACATATTCCTTTCCCAAACGATACATCCAATTTTCGTACCCCATTTAATTATTTAACAACTTTTTTTTTTAATTAATTTATTAAATCCCCACCACTATACATACATCTTTAATTATCTTATAAAAATTAAAAACCATTAAACAAACTTTGTTGCACATAATCACCTTTCTTAATCAAGATTAAATTTTAAAAAAAAAAGTAAAGAATACCACAGGCGAATTGACACACAAATCAAATTAAACCCGAATCCCACTTCGTGATTATTATAAATTAAATCAATCACATCACGAAATTAAAGAAGACGATCAAGAAGCAACTTAGTGAAAAAAAGATTAACTAACGTAATTATCATATCAACTACGTATTTAAATGATTAATTGAATGGATAAGGTACTATAATAACCATCTTTATAGAGTAATTAATTAATCATATTGAAAGCATCGATTGGGAGTGGGTTTTCCACTATCAACCAATTGAAAATAATTAAGTGGGTTACCACCAATAATTATGGTTTTTTGGCTGCTCTCATTTTCCCTAGCAGCTTTAATTTGGCTCATGAAAATTATTGTAAGCACTATCATTAATTATAGTAAGGATTTTATAATTGCATTGTCTACAAAAACAAAGATAATTAATTATGACTTATTTTACAAGATTACACTAAGCGTTAACTATAATTCGTTCAGGCCTCAGTTTGGTTGATGAGATTAGTCATGATTAATTAAATAATGGGACTTTGTTTGATGTTAATTGGTTATCTTCAATAACTTGTAGTGTCGACCGCAAATATTATATTATCATGTCTTATTTTGTCTTCTAAATATGTTTTTTATTGGATCTTCCAATGTCCAATAATACAATTGGATTTCATTATATTATTTAATTTTATCATGATTAATTTTATCTTAGCAATCAAACAAGGCTTTATAATACTATTGTGTTAGTCATTTCATCATCTTTTTTAAGGATCTATATAACGATCCAAATGTTTTAGAAAATATTTTGCAGTTTAATTAGTTGCTATATCTCATCGTAAGCGTAAATTAGAGCTTATAGCGTATGTTTAAAAGTTAGAATTAGAAATAGGTCAGTATTTTATTTTCGTATAGAAACATGTTATATATAAAAGTAATAACCGTTAGAGGAACCCTAGGACACCCTAATGGCATATCTTATATATAAAAGTAATAAACATTAGAGGAACCATAGTAAACCCTAATGGCATATTTGTAATTATATTTTTATCTCTTAATTTTTTGAAATTAAATCATATTGAGTTTCGGAAGCTTCTAAGCAACTTTACCTAAAATATTTTCTAAAATAATTTTAAGATATATTTTTAGGGACCCTAATAAGCACTCAAGAGAATATAGGATCTTCTTCCATCTGTCACGAATAGTTATTCAATTAATTAGTAACACATATTTAATTTGCTGTCCAAGATATAAGATTTTATCAATAAATTATACAATTGTATGATAATTAATTTAATTGCATATACAATTCTCCAAGAAACAAAGACAATTTTATTTTTCCACAATTACCATTCGATCTAAAAAGTTATTGAACTAACAAACATCAAATAAAGTTCGATAAAATTAATTAATTAATTAATAAGGACTTAATTATACCAACCAAACGAGCTCAAATAGAAAGAAAAAATAGAAGTTTCGTAGTGGATGGAGCATTGTATTACAGTATGGTTTGGCTTTAATTGGAATAATTAATAGTTATGTGCCAAAAGCTTAATCCTAATTAGTACTCCATTAATTAGTGCAATTAATTAGCAAAGTGATGAATGTTCCTAGTACACATATATAATTATTCCATGGGATAATGTTGGAATATGTAGGCACAAGAGCAATAAGCAAAGGGAGGATTGTTATAATATAATATATCCCTATAAAGGGGATAAATTAAAGTGGTGAATGTAGCTTGGCTTTTAATTATTCTATACTTCACAACTAATTAATACTAATTATTATTATTATTATTTTTTCATAGGAATCTGCAGTAATTACTTATGTATATTGGATAAATTCACTCTTGTTAATAATCCATAAACTATATGAGAGATGGGAAAAATGTGTTAAGGGCTCATAGTTTATGTGAAATATGTCATCATCTTTAAAAAGTGGTTTTTTGTTTTCTATAGTTATGTCTAATAACATGTATTAGAAGTTGTAAATTTATATTTTGTCAAATGTATTGTACATGCACCAAAGGGTTAGTATCTTTGTATTAATTATAACAAAGGTTAGCTTTGTTAGCCTGAGTTTGGCGGTAATTGTCCTAGTTACGGAGGTGCTTGTATGGACAGCCCGCAATCGAACGTTGTTGGCGTTTTGTGTATGCTGAATGTACTATAAATGTTAAAGTTTCGCATTTTGTGACATCAATTAATTTTATGACAACTGATAGTGTGTGAGGTCCTACAAACTAATTAAACAATTAAATTATGGGCCTAACCATGCTGTCAAATAAAACACTAGCTTTTTGCAAAGAATGGGAAAATCGAAAATCGAAAATCACAAACAAGAAGCGCGTGCCTAACAGAATTATTGTCTAGCTTTATGCAATGAAGAAAGATAAAATCCATTTCTATTATTATTGAAACACTCACTCACTCTCTCTCTCTCTCTCTCTCTCTCTCTCTCTCTCTCTCTCTCTCTCTCTCTCTCTCTCTCTCTCTCTCTCTCTCTCTCTCTCTCTCTCGACAGAAAGTTAGACAAATGAGATATACATGAAAAGATAAGAAACAGCAAAGCAGACAAGTCAAGCATCCAACCATTTAGCACTATATATATATATATATATATATAAAAATATAATTTAAATTCCATAGATAGAGAGAGAGTATAGACAAAAAACATATCATAATGCTCTCATGGAAAGAGAGAGCGCGTGTACATATATATATATATACACACACACACACACACACACACACAC
>NW_012192950.1:564844-584702 GCF_000504015.1 Erythranthe guttata
GGTAATTTTCGCAATAATTCTATTTGAAATTGAGCGAAATGGTTACTTCAGTATTTACCACGGTACAAATTATGAGATGAAATCATTTACTCAGAGAATAGAAAACAAGTGAAAGAAGCCAAAAACAGTTGCTTCCCAGGGCCTGGGCACTGGGGAATTTGTACAATTTTTAGCCTACAACTTGGGAAATATAAATAAATATAAAAAAAAAAAAGTAGGCAATAAGATGAAAAATATAATGAGAGACCCACCAAAATAAATAATTAAATCCACCCAGAAAATTCACTTTCTGACAATCACCATCTTCCTACACCCTGGATCGGATTATAATTACTCGTTTGTACCAATCAAACCTTTAATTTTGTCAACACGGTAATACAGAATATATTTCATTGTATTTCTTCTTCTTCAAAAAGGAGTGTATATATACTGATTACAATTTTAATATTAAGGAAAAATACTAAAATAAAACAAGGAAACAAAATATCTTTCTCACGCTCAATACAAAAAAGAATCAATAAGAGATTGCTTCACCAAATATACTGTATTCTCGACACTCCCCCTCAAGGTGGAGTATGAATATCTGTCATACCCAACTTGTCAATGATACCGTTGGACGCCTTTACCGAAACCGCTTTTGTGAGAATATCAGCGAGTTGATCTTCAGACTTGACAAAAGGAGTCTGAATAACCTTTTTATCGATTTTTTCTTTGATAAAGTTACGATCCACTTCAACATGTTTAGTGCTGCGATCATGTTGGACAGGATTTTGCGCAATCTGAATAGCGGCTTTGTTATCACAGTAAAGATTCATAGGTGTTGTATATGTGATCCCCAACTCATTTAAAACATTCTTGATCCATAACAATTCACATATACCATGAGCCATACCTCGAAATTCAGCTTCCGCACTTGACCTTGCGACAACCTTTTGCTTTTTACTTTTCCAAGTTACAAGATTACCTTCTACAAAAGTAAAATAACCCGACGTAGACTTTCTTGTTGTCTGATCACCTGCCCAATCAGAGTCCGTGAATCCTTCAATGGTAGGAAGATTATTTTTCGAGAATAATAGTCCTTTGCCTGGAGTTCCTTTCAGTATCTCAATATTCGATACACTGCATTCATATGTTCTTCACTTGGAGCATGCATGAAACGACTAATTACGCTTACAGCATAAGCTATGTCCGACCTTGTATGTGCTAGATAGATTAATTTCCCAACTAGCCTTTGGTAACGACCAATGTCAGTTGGAGCTTGCGTAGGAGATATTTCAAGCGTATGATTTACTTCTACCGGTGTTTCTACTGGTTTGCACGCCAACAGTCCAGTTTCAGACAAAAGATCGAGCACATATTTTCGCTGCGATAGAAAAATTCCTTTCTATGATCTTGCAATTTCAATTCCTAGAAAATATTTCAGCTGTCCAAGATCCTTCATCTCGAACTCCGCCGCCAAATATCTTTGTAGTAACTTCATTTCACACAAGTCATCTCCAGTCAACACCATATCATCAACATACACAATTAAAGCAGTTACCTTTCCTTTTTTATGTTTTATAAACAAAGTGTGGTCGGAATTACTTTGTTTATAACCAAATGCCTTCATTGCAGAAGAGAACCTCCCGAACCAAGCTCTTGGTGATTGTTTAAGCCCATACAAAGCCTTTTTCAGTCTACAAACAACATTTTCACATTTAGAACCTCCATTTACTTCTAGTGGAAGATCCATATAGACCTCTTCCTCTAACTTCCCATTGAGGAATGCATTTTTAACATCAAACTGTTGTAGAGGCCACCCTCTGTTAGCTGCTATTGATATAAGTATACGGATTGTATTGAGTTTAGCTACCGGTGCAAAAGTCTCTTGGTAGTCTACCCCATACTTTTGTGTATATCCCTTTGCTACTAGTCTCGCTTTATATCTATCGATTCTTCCATTCGCTTTGAGTTTCACTGTGAACACCCATCTACAACCAATAGATTTTTTACCATTCAGTAACGAAACAAGCTCCCAGGTAAAATTCTTTTGCAATGCATCCATCTCTTCATTCATTGCATTTTTCCATTTTGGATCTGCCAAAGCTTCCTGCACACTACTAGGAATAGATACATTGGATAATTCATTAATAGTAAGTGCATACAACTTAGACAACCTATGGTTCGAGACATAATTACTAATGGGATATTTAGCACGAGCTTTGGAATCGGGTTCATATTGTTTCTTTGAGATACCTTTGTTTGGTCTTTCGGACCGTCTTAGTGCAACATTTTCAAGAATACTCGTGGTTGGACTATTAGCGTCATTAGAAAAGGGAGTTGAAATTACCTCGGGTGAAGCATTTTGGACATCCTGGGTTGATTCTTCGGCCAATGGTGGTAAACTTGGTAACTCCAGGACTTCTGGTGGTGGTTCTTGTATCTCACTGTCATAAGGAATTAATACCTCATTCTCAGTTTCAGCAGCACTATCAAAGGTATGCTCAACAGTATTCCCAAATTTCTCGTTCACCTTTTCTAACTCTAAAAATTCGCCACCTTCATATATCAGTTCATCTTCCTGATGAAAAGATCTAGAAGTTTCATTTGAATAATAAGGTTCTGATTCACGAAACGAAGCTTCTAATGTCACATGTAATTTTTGAGTTTAAGGGTCATAAAACCTATATCCTTTCTGAAAATCGGAATATCCAACGAAAACACATCGCCTCGCGCATGGATCCAATTTATTTCGTAAAGTTTTTGGGATATGGACATATGCTATACAGCCGAAGACCCGTGGTTCAAGATTCGGGAGATGAGGAATTGAAAATAAGGACTCCATCTTTTGTTGGGGGGTTTGAAAGTCTATGACCCGAGAAGGAGTTCTATTAATTAGGTATGCAGCAGATTTTACAGCTTCTCCCCAGTAGAACCGAGGCATGTTCATGCCGAAAAGGGAGGCACGAACTACCTCCATTAACTGCCTATTTTTTCTTTCTGCCAAGCCATTTTGTTGTGGGGTATAGGTACAAGATGTTTGATGGCGAATCCCAAGTTCGCTCAAGAAATTTCCAAATGACCCATCTACGTATTCCAACCCATTGTCAGACTGTAAAACTCGAATTTGCTTTTGATATTGAGTTTTCACCAGGTTATAAAACTCCTTAAATGCTAAAAAAACATCATTTTTTTTTCCGAAGCAACGAGACCCAAGTCATTCTAGTGCATTCATCAATAAATGTAACAAAGTAACGAGCTTTAGAGAGAAGTAATTTTTGTTGGACCCCAAACATCAGAGTGTATAACCATAAATGGCACCGAACTTTTATTAAAACTTGGTAAGTAAGAAATACGATGGCTCTTAGCCAGTTCACAAATATCACAATGAAATTCTACATCTTTCAAGGATGAAAACAAATTTGGGTATAATTTCTTAAGATATCCAAAAGAAAGGTGTCCTAATCTTCGGTGCCATAACCAAATAGTTGTTCGAGCTTTATCTTCGCTACTAGTCTGATATGCATGTCCACATTTCTGTCCATTTTTTTCTGTCAATTCCAATTAATAGTGTTTTCCTCATTTAACACCATAACCAAGAATCTTCCGAGTTAGAATGTCCTGAAAAACACAAAATGAGGGCCAAAAAGTAACAGTGCAGGCAAGAGCCAAAGTGATTTGACTGACAGATAAAAGACTATATTCAAGGGATGGAACAATAAGAACAGAATCTAATGTGAGAGTACTAGACAACATAACATATCCTTCTCCAATAATCGGAGAAGTAGTACCATTAGCTGTAGATATAACTGATTTGCAAGAAGAACGAATGTATTTCAACTGATTAGGGTCCCTAGTCATATGATCGAATGCACCTGTATCAATAATCCAAGTATTATTCTTAGAAGTGGTCGAGAAAGCAGTGGACTTACCGACAATACCTGGGTGAACAACATTTGCTGTAGGTTGCGCTTGTTCACCATCTGTAGACGTCGTCATACCTTTTCCAGCAACCTTCTTCCTTGGTTTCTTTGTGAAGTCCCACCACTCGGGATAGCCAATTACTTCGTAACATCGTTGTTTTGAGTGCCCTGTTTCACCGCAGTGAGCACATACGAAGTTATTAGCTTTTCCTGTAGATTGTTCCTTTCGATTCTTAAAGGAGCCCGATGATGATCATTTTTGAGTTTGATTTGCTAACATGGCTGAACTTTCCAAGATTTGTCGAGAACTTCCCATTGTCTGCCTTTGTTGATACTCTCTTCTAACATATGCATATGTGCTCTCCAAATCAAGTTTCAGATCTTTTCGCAAAATTTCTCCTAGAACTTGATCAAATTGAGAATCAAGTCCACTTAGAAAATTATGAACTCGAAGCCTAGCCATCATGGAATGCAACTGGACCACTCCTTCAATTGTTTCTTCGTGAGAGATGGTCCTGTGATCAATTTCCTAGAAGATGGAGACGAGTTCGTTATAGTATACTGGAAGGGGTCGGCCATCTTGTATTGTAGAGAATGATCTTTGGTTGAGTTCAAAAAGACAAGTTTCATCAGATCCATCATAAAAGGTTTTTGATACAGCTTCCCATATCTCCTTTGCCGTCGGAAGACGAATGAAACGCTGCATGAGCGATGAACTCATCGAATCAACTAGCCAACTTTTCACTCTTTGATTTCAGTAATCCATGTAGCCAGAGTAGGATCTCCATGGACGGGTTTTTTCGCTTCTCCGGTGAGATAACCGGCTTTATTTCGAGCGCCAATACGCATCTCCATGAGTTGAGACCATAAGGCGTAATTCGTTTCATCTAATATTACGCTGGTGAGAAACGTAGAATTGTCTTGCTGGATAACAATATTTTGCGTTGGCTTGGTTATATTGGTTATATTTTGCGTTGGCTTGGTTATATTTAATCTTTCAGATTAAATGAGAAGAACAAAAAATATGGGGTTGATGTTTCTAGGTATATTCAGAACAATATATTGAACGTTGGTTTTATGAGAGATCGAACCGCTCTGATACCATGTCAACACGGTAATACATAATATATTTCATTGTATTTCTTCTTCTCCAAAAAGGAGTGTATATATACTGATTATAATTTTAATAATAAGGAAAAATACTAAAATAAAACAAGGAAACAAAATATCTTTCTCACGCTCAATACAAAAAAGAATCAATAAGAGATTGCTTCACCAAATATACTGTATTCTCGACAAATTTCATCATCATTCTTCCATATTTTGACTTTTTACTAGTGCGTTTATATATATATATATATATATATATGTATATATATATGTATATATATATATATGTATATATATATTAAGAGTGATTCATCTAGAAATTTTGTAGATTTTTATTATGTTATTTACATTCTTGTCCTGTTTTGGGTTGTTTTTTCAAAAAATGCCCTTGTATAATGTTGAATTGTAGGAAAAGTCCCTTTGATAAAAAATATCAGTTCGGCACCTTTAAGCCGAGCTCCCCATATTCAAAATTAGTGGACCTTGGCCTAATGAATTATTAAAGCCAAGCCCAAGACCAAGATGAACCACATACCCGATGGGCCAAGTTCCAGCGAACGATGAGAACCGAGGTAGGCTAAAGTGTTCGTTAAAGTAGAAATGGTTAAGTAAAAAGGTTAGAGAACTCGCATTCGGTTTTTTAAATTATCATATTTCTATTGTCGTTTTGCTTAAAAAGAAAGTGTGATTTCTTTCTTTCTTTTTTTTTTTTTCCTTTCTCGTGCAACAATTTGGGCTCCAAAATTAGAATATATATGTTGATTTTTCGCTACCGTATTCCGAATCGGGAGTCGTTCTTGTTGTGAAAAACAAGAAACCATTTAGCATGTGGACTTTTATAACGCCCTTCGCATGGCATCTTTGGCTGGAAATTATTGTTTGCTTGGTCGTTTCTCGGATTAGCTCTTTATGTGACGGAAACCCGAAAAAATGACACCGGTGAAGAAGAGCCCGTGGATAGGCCACGTGGACGAATGATTCATTTGTATCCAATAGAATTTCTTGTTTTCCCAGAAAGTAAATAAAATTTCTTTCTTACTTTTCATATAAATAAAAAATTGCATTTTTTTTTCACTCGTATCGAATCGTTTTCTATTGTCGTTGAAATGCAGAAAATAGGGTATCGAATAACTATTCAGTTTCCATACTAGTTTGTTGGGGTTGTATGGCATTCACATTAATGCAGAACTTCTCCGCCAACTTATCTGCGATCCTAACCGTTGATCAATTAGCATTCGAATTTTCCGATGATTACTATGTGGGCTATATATCACAAGGGTTCCTTCATAAAGCTATTCTTGACGGAGCAGCTATGAATTAAATCGAGGCTTATTGCCTATGGTTCACTGGAAAAATTCAACGATGCTATGTCTAAATTAAAGGAAGCAAAAACAGAGGCATCAACGGCTGTAAACCCCGTTACGAAATCGTCAGACCCACTTCCAGGACTGATGGCACGGGCTTTGTAAGTATTCTTTACGCATGTGAACGATTTGTTTTTTTTTTTTTTTTTTTTTGAGAATAGTGAATGAATTAATTACTTTTGTTCGAAAATAATTTTGATTGTCTTATATTTTGTTCGTGAGGCTTTTCCAATTGGCTCTCCATTAGTTTCACACTTCTCAAAGGGTATCTTGAATGTTACGCAAGGCCCGAATATGAATAGTCTAGAGCTCGAAAATTTCGGGCCGGAATATTATATTCTTCGCAAGATCCATTATCCTTTGTGATCCCTCAAGGTGCCTCCGGACTTACTCTGTACGAATTCGGAGGCCTCTTCATTATTACAGGATCACTTGTTTTCGTTGTTGTAATATTTTCGATAACAGCAGTTAAACAAAAATTCAATGAGATGTGACGAGAACATCTCTCCGATATTGGGCTTCGGATTTTTGTGCCAATGGAGATGCGACACGTGATGGATCATCGAGTTATTAAAGACAATGCCGATATACATCCTCCTGGAGAATTAAACGGAGAACCTGTTAGGAATGATTAAGTTGTTCCCATTTTTCGCATTGGTAATGAAGGAACATGCAGCCAACCATATAGGTGCACTCAGTAAAACTATACTCTCGTATAATAGCTTGCAAAACATTTGGATATATTTAATTTATAGCCATGCTAATGTGCATTATAGAACATTTTTTTCTTTTCTTGACATAGTCATTTGTATCTTTTTTTTGAATTCGCTAAAAGTCTCTCAAACATCTTAGATGGATAGTTTCGACTCAAAATAGACAGTTTAGTTGAAGAACTTAGATTGAAATAAACACTCAAGACTGAAACTAGACAGCTTAGTTGGAAAATATGGACTGAAAATAGACATTTTAAATTAAAAAGGAAGACTGATCAGATCGATGAGATAATATACATAATAATATTAAATGAATACATATAAAAATTGCAAAAAAATATATTTATATTATTTATTTTTATTTTATATAGTCATATAAGTAATTTATACCGATAAAATAAAATATTATTAATATAAAAAAATAATAATAAAAGAACAAAATAAGTTGAGTGTTGGTGATTTTTCGCATGTTCATTAACAAGTAATAACATGGACTCGTGGGAGATGGGATATCATACACACATGGGAGCAATTTATTTTTCTACTTCTAAGTACCTAAATTTCTTCTCCAAATGTTGGTTTTGCCTCCGAATTTGTATATTTCAACCATTATTCTTTTGTTTTGCACATATTTACCTACGAAAATACTAACACCAAAAATAAATAAAAATGACTATGAAACGAGTAATAATCCATATCGGAAGTAATGAAATAGAGTGCAAATCATCGCTGAGCTCAAGCTCGAGCTCGATAGACTCCAGCCAAGCTAGAGACTAGAAAATGAAAGCTCAAACTCGCATAATCCGAAACGAGCTTGAGCTCAAACCTGAAAATTCTGGCGAGACTCGCCACAAACTCGACTCAGTTTAATTTACCCCTACAATAAGGTGTAGATGACAACGTTCCAAGAAATTTCCTAAGAAATTATGTGGACAAGAATAAAGGAATCTGTTATTCGTAATCAGACTACATCGACAGACAACGATATATGTATTGACACCTAATTTATTGAAGCCAAATACTTAAATTTATTGATATTCCTTTGACGTGTTACACCTAATTTGGAACTATCCTTGTATTTGTTTTATTAAAAAAAAAATCAAATTTCGTTATTACAATGATACGAACGAATCAAATTAAAAACTAAACTGGAAAGTCAAAAAAATGGATTTTCAAGCAATGAAAAATGAAACTAAATTAAAGTTTGATTAATTCAAAAATTAATACGATTCTCCTCAATTGCATTTACGCAGTCAATACGCGTTACTTTAGAGAGAGAAAAGAAAGAAATCAATTCAACGAGAAATTAATATTAACGCTGCCTTTTATTTCTTATTATGTTGAAACAAATGTATAATCAATTGGGTTAATCTCCTATTATATTCCCCTTTAATAATTTTTTTGTTGTTCATAAAAGTATTAATATAAAATAAATAAATATTTTTTAACTTTAAAAATAACATATAAAAAAAAAATCGTTTCCAAATTTCCCAGAAATTTCCATCTCTCTTACATGACTTGGTCAAATATTGTCCGTATATGTAATAAGTATACAAC
This sequence comes from Erythranthe guttata, assembly GCF_000504015.1. The sequence continues at coordinate 573,491 of NW_012192950.1, forward strand.
TTCTTAGATGCACCTAGCTACGACGAAAGTTACATTAAAACCCAACTTAGATGTAAAAGATTCAACCAACTATACACTTACGTGTAAATGTCTATAACCAATTAAAAATAATTTTTTTTTTAAATCTACGTATATTGAATAATTCAACATATAATTACAATCCGTTTTGTACAGTTAGTCTATAAAAACAAGACAGTTATCAAGCAGAAACAAATATTAATTTTATAAAAAAAAATTAATTTTTAAAAAACAATGCCGAAAAGTACCGAAAGCTCCCGTTTGTTAGTAAAATCCCATTTTCTTATTCGCTTCTTCTTCTTCTTCTTCTTCGTCATCAACTATTCTGCAGTTGCAAGTAGTGATGTAGAGAGAGAAACCTCGACCGAATCGAAAACCTTAACGGTGGTCCCAATCGGTGTAGTTCTTGACCAGAACTCGCCTTTAGGTTTAACGGTGGATTTATGCATGAAAATGGCGGTCTCGGATTTTTACGAAGCGCATCCGAATTTTACTACAAGGTTGCAGCTTCACACCAAGAATGCAGACACTGTTCTTGATGCTAATTTTGCAGGTAATTATTTATTTTAATATATATAAATAGATCGGACTCTTTTAATTTTGTTTCGATTATTAAGTTCCAAGTTTCTTAGATAATATATATCTATATCTTATATGTGTTTATGTAGTTAATATATTAAATTAAATCTTACACATATATATTAATTAATTATGGGTATGATTAATTATTTATGAGTATATTTAGGATAATATATTTTTCATGTTCTACATAAAAAAAAATTAATTATTACCTTATGTCAACGTCAACTGTATATAAAATTAAATAGGAGATTTGACTATTTTTAAGCATACTTTCAACATGTTGATTAAGCTGGTTCCTAATTAAAAGGCGGAAGGAAGAAAATCTCAACAACCCTAAAGAAATGTAATTAATTATTATTATTATTGAGCATTAAAAAATTAAATTGGGTGATAGTGTGAACGATATATATATATTTTAGCTTGAATATTCTAATTAGAATATAAGAAAATTACTAAATTAAAGTTGAATTTTCAACATTAGAAAAACAATTGACAGAGGGTAGGTGGATACGGTCTATTGATATTTGGTTCATTAACTAAGATAACAAAAAACAATTAGAAAAGTCAAATCGAATTTAATTATAAAAAGAAAAAACATTTTTTTTTATTTATATTAGAAAGAATTGTCAAGGTAATACAAGAGAAACCGAATTGGTTATCATGCATGCACGCATTCTGTTTGTTAAAATGCCTCACTCAATTTACACTCGTATGATTTCTTTTTCTTTCTATGCAGCTGTTGATTTACTGAAGCAAGAGCAAGTGCATGGAATCATAAGGCCACAAACATCAACCGAAGAAACATTCTTCGCAGAACTCGGACAAAAATCACACGTGCCGATTATCTCCTTCAATGCAAGAACTTCGTCTCTTCCCTCCACCTATTCCGTCAGGACAACACCAGACGACTCGGTTCAAGCGCGGGCCCTCGCAGCCATTTGTCGGGCTTTCGAATGGCCCGAAATCGCCGTTCTTTACGAAGAAACAAATTCCGGAAATCAATTTATCTCCCATCTGAATAAAGCATTCCAGGAAGTCGACATCGGGCTAGCCTACATGGTCCCGATTCAAACTTCAGCCGAGGATAGCGACATCTCGAAAGAACTGAACAAGTTGTCGACAAAGCAGACGAGGGTTTTCCTCGTACACACGAACCCTTCCCTCGGTTTTCGGTTATTCACTCTCGCTAAAAATGCGGAGGTTATGAGCGAAGAGTATGCGTGGATCGTCACTAATAGTTTGTCCATTTTCTTGAACTCGATCGATTCCACAGTACGCGATTCGATGGAAGGAGTTGTTGGCGTTAGGCCTTACGTGTCGAACTCGAAAGCCCTCGAAAGTTTCAAAGAGCGATTGAGACGAAATATGACAATGAGCAACACTACTACGACAAGTCCGATTACCGAACTAAATGTTTACGGTTTGTGGGCTTACGATGCAGTAACTGCATTAGCAATCGCATTGGAAAAGATCGCACCTTTAAATTCCACCTCACTCGGCCCCCGTCTCCTCAACGAACTGTTGACCACAAAATTCCGAGGGTTGACCGGAGATTTCGAATTATTTAACGGGAAAATGAAGCCGTTAGCATTCGAGATATTCAACATGATAGGTACCGGAGAGAAAACCGTCGGATTTTGGACACCGGAGAGAGGAATAACAAGAGATTTGAGTTCCACCGGTGAAAAAACGTACGCCACGTCAGCGAAAGAGCTCAAAACTATAACATGGCCCGGAGATTCCGTCACACGGCCAAATGGTTGGGCTATTCCGACAACCGGCAACCTCAGAGTCGGAGTTCCTTGGAAACACGGATTCACAGAATTCGCTAACGTGATTATCGACAAGAAAATGAGGCGTACGAATGCAACGGGATTTTCTGTAGATATATTCTTGGCTGCATTGGAAGTGCTTCCTTTTCCCGCCAAGTATCAATTTATTCATTACGACGACATCCGTAATTCCGATTGGAGCTACGACGACATGCTACGTGGGATTCCCGAGGTAAATTTTTTTTTTGTGTCAAAGTTTTCTTCGTTTCTTGAAAATGCGTATTTTTCGATCGATTTGCCTTTTTTTTTTTCTTAAATTAGGACTATGATATGGTAGTGGGAGACATAACGGTTTGGGCTCCGAGAGCTGCGCATGTTGACTTTTCGCTCCCGTATTCTGAATCAGGAGTCATTCTAGTCGTCAAAAACAAGAAGCCGCTCGACATGTGGATATTTGTGAAGCCGTTGAGGTGGGATCTGTGGTTAGCGATAGTTGTCGCCTGCGTTTTGATGGGGGTAGTTCTTCGTATATTGGAAAACCGAGTCACTAGCAACGACGCGGATTCGATAATCGAAAACAAGGAGAGGCGTCGAGCGATTTATTGGTCCCCCGTTACCATTCTTGCTTTCCCCGAAAGTAAATAATATTTCTTACTTATGTTATAATTCTATAATTAATTGAAGAAGTATGTTATGTTTCTACGTTGATGGCGTTTTCGTAATTTGTTTCGGCAGGGAATATGGTGTCGAACAACTGGTCGTTTTTCGTGCTGGTGCTTTGGCTTTTCATGGCGTTTATACTAATGCAGAGTTACACGGCTAATTTGTCGGCGATTTTGACGGTTGATCAGTTGAAGTTTGCGTTTTCGGACAGTTATTACATCGGTTGCCACGAGGGTTCTTTCATGAAAGATTTTTTGATAAATCAATTGCATATTAGTCCGTCGAGGCTGAGGAGCTACAATTCGTCGGACGAATACCATACAGCTATGTCGAAGGGAAGCAAAAACGGTGGCATAGATGCTATATTCGACGAGATACCTTACATGAAACTCTTTCTCAACAAATACGACCCCCAGTACAGAATGGTCGGGCCCACGTACAGGACCGGTGGCTTTGGCTTCGTAAGTTTTTTTTTTTTCCTTTAATTTTCAAGATTATGGAATGTGATAAATGTCGTTTCAATTTTACATTTATCGTTTTTTTGATTTAAAACGTGATTTTGACCATTTTCGAGTAGGGATTTGGCAAAACTCAAAACACGAAATCTGCAGTTCTTTGAGTTAGCTTTCTAATCCAACTTGAATCAGCTAGATTGGATGTCAGGTGAGAAAGATATGCATGAATGAATGAACTTGATGCTTTGAGTCATTTAAAAATTCAAAACGTAACTCATTCATGCATAACTTTGTCACCCAACATCGAATCTAACTGATTCAATTTGGATTAGATAGCGAAATCCAAGGACTACATCTTCCGTGCTTTGAATTTTGCCAAAATCAGACTCGAAAAAAAGTCAAAATCACGTCTGAAGTCAGAAACGGTATTTAATAAAATTGAAACGACATTTATCATTTCAGATAGATCATTGGTCCTTTCTTACATATAGTTTTGATGATCGTAAATCGACGCAATTTTGTTTAGGCATTTCCGGTGGGGTCCCTTTAGTTGCTCATTTCTCGAAGGCGATATTGGACGTGACACAAGGTCCGAATATGACAGCTATTGAACAAAAGAATTTCGGGCCGGGATATTCCTCTCAAGATCCTCTTTCCTCGAGAATCTCACAACAGAGATCGAGTCTCACGTTTTACGATTTTGCCGGCCTTTTCCTTATCATAGGATCGGTGACTCTATTCTCTCTGTTTTGCTCCGAGACGGCAATTGGTCGGAAATTGACCGACAAGACCGCGAACTTTATCCACATTCTATTCCATTTCAAGAGTTCGAGAGTTATGTCGATGGAGGTTGACGGAGATACTGACGAACCGGTGGCGAATGACGATGATGTCAGCGATGTTTCTGTTCGGGACGGCACGGATACATCGACACGTGTTATTGAAGCGGGATCCGAAAATGGCGAGATTATCGATAACATAACCGAAGATAATCAACAATAGTTTTTACTACCGAGACCGATGGTGCATGTATGTATATGTGTGTGTATATATAGTTTATTTATTTGTTCTATTGTTATTGATTGAGCTGCAGTAATAAGCTCATAATTGTGCAGTTAGTCTATATAAGCTCATAAAGTTTTTATTTTCTTATATTTATTTGTACTTGGAAATCTTTATTTTGTTACTTCATATGGTTTCGGTGTAACTATTATACCTATGAATAAATTACGGATTCTATGAAAATGTCAAATTATGAAAAAACTCATCATATTTGAGTAATTACTAATATAATTATAAATCTTTTTACATATCCACCCTTGCAATGTCAAATTAAGTCGAATCTTCTAGATTATGTGGAATATTCTGCAGTTTGTACCCATTTTTTCCCATTAGAGTTTTATATTTTGAAACAAGATGATCATAATATATGTCTCCTGACTTGTAAATATCAGATTGTGGTGCATCAGAAACTGCATTTTTGCACAAAACGAGTACAAAGTAGAATACAATCAATGGAATCTAGAAGATGTTGTTGAATATGACAGCAAAAAGATGGACGAGTAAGAAGATTCATAGTTGAGGGTAGGGGGAATCCACCCTTAGGCAAAGGTGGACTAAAGCTCATCCTCAATTTACAATGTCCCCGCTATATTATAGTTTATTTAGCCCACCCATATTTTATTAATTAGTCCACCCAAAATTTCAAATAATGCAAAAGAAGTCCCATTTTTTTTATTATTTAGCCCACTCAAAATCCAAATTAATGCAAAAAAAAATCACACGTTTTATTAATTAGCCCACTCAAAATCCAAATTAATCAAAAAACACTCTAAAATTAGTTTTTCTGTCTTTTTTTTTCGTTTATTCTTTTCTATTTTCAAATAATCCTTAAAAAAACTACGTTGTTTTTGGGGGCAGCCCCCGAAAATTTAAACCCATCCTACACCAAATTCCTGGACTCGCCACTGGTTGAGCGTGATTGTAAATTACCGAAACATGAGATTTTTTTCGTAATTACCCTTTTACTTAAGAATAAGTTACATCATTATATATAGAGAGGGCAAATTACGACCACCCTTTGAAGTAAGGTCAAATTATGAAAAAATCCTTCTTGTTGATAAATTTAAGGGCGTTTATTGGTAAAATTGTACAAAACTTGCGGGGTACGCCGAAATTTCATACAATTTAGCATTTGGTTCGATAAATAACAAAGTACCAAAATTTTAATAAAAATATCTAAAATTTTGATTTTCATTTTTGTAATTAATTTTAGTTTAAATACTAATATTACACACACACACACACACACATATATACCGAATGAACGATTCTGTAATCGGCATGTACGAACTTTCTTTCGGCTCGACTCGATCGGTTTACTGCCCGAATGAACACCCCAAGGTAATTTGACATCATAAAAGTGGATGTGTAAGACAAGATATAGTTGAGGGGTGATTGTAATTATGCAAACATGAAAGTTCTTTTTCTAATTATACATTATCTCAGGAAAGTGCCGTAATTTATAGGGCAAATCGCAAAAAGGCCCATCACATGGGACTTAACTGCATTTTGGTCTACAAAAAAAACAGTATCTCAATTAAGCCCATCCCCATGTCTATAGTCTAAAATACCCTCAATAATATAATTCTTATCAATTCCACCCATTATACTCTAACTTCCTTAATAATACACATTGACCCCGAATTTAAACAAATATATCACATTAACCCCCAAATTTTTTTTTTTTCAGAAAATAATTTTTTTTGAAATGTTTTTTTCCGGCCAGATTCCGGCGTTGACTTTTATTTTTTTTTTGAAACTTTTTTTTTTCCTGAAATTTTTTTTCGGCCGGTCAACCACCGTTGACCGCCGGTCTCCGGCGTTGACTTTTTTTTTTTTTTTTTTGAATTGTTTTTCTTAGAAAAAAAAAATTTAATTAATATTACTGTCTTGGCTACTAAATTACTGTCTCAGACAGTAATATTACTGTTTGGGACAGTAATATTATGAATATTATTTTTCCGAATAGTAATATTATTAATATTATTGTCTAAGACAGTTAAATTACTGTTGGAGACAGTAATTTAACATCCAAGGCAGTAATATTAATTAAAAAAAAAAATCAATTAATAGTTAAATTACTGTCTCCGATAGTTAAATAACTGCCGGAGACAGTAATTTAGCAACGAATACAGTAATATTAATTAAAAATATTTTTTTTAAGAATAAAAAATTCAATTAACAGTTAAATAACTGCTGGAGACAGTAATTTAGCAACGAATACAGTAATATTAATGAAAATACTTTTGAAGAAAAAAAAAAAAAAAAAAAAAGAGTCAATTAATTGTTAAATTACTGTCTCCGACAGTTAAATAACTGCCGGAGACAGTAATTTAGCAGCCAAGACAGTAATATTAATTAAAAAAAAAATTTAAGAAAAAACAAAATTATAAAAAAAAAAAAAGTCAACGCCGGAGACCCGGCAGTCAACGGCAGTTGACCGGCCGGAAAAAAATTTCAGGATTTAAAAAAAAAAAAAAAAAAAAAAAATCAACGCCGGTCAACGGCGGCGACCGGCGGTCTCCGGTGGTGGCGGGTCAAAATTGGAATTAGGGTTTAAATTGGTTAATTGATGAAATTGGGCTAAATTGGGGTGTAAATCATGAAATTTGAGTTAAATTGTGTTTCAATGAATTGGAGGTAATTTTGGTATATATAAAAGGATTTTCCTTATTTGCAAATAAGTTTGAATAGGTTAGATTTATTTGAAAGACGAAAAAGTTGGATGTCCCTCTTTTAATTAAGTGCTCTTATCATGAGCCTATTTGCCATTACCCATAATTTATATATATATATATATATATATATATATATATATATATATAAATATACTTTTGCTGCGAAAGAGGCCTTGCGCTGACTGAGACTGCGTAGTTTGAATATAAAACTGAAATATGACAACTTAACGTAGACCAATAGGTCATTCAAATTTTGTGAAAAAAAAAAAAAAAAAATAGGTCATTCAAATTTTGGCATAAATAATTAAGTTAACATCGTGACTAAATAGGCACGCCCCCAATCAATCTGGAACAAATTATAAGTATAATATATAATTATAATCGTCGTCGTATGATTGACAGGAAATTCGAACTATATTTATTTTACTTTATACAATTAGTTTATTTATAATAATATCATTTATGTCAATATCTCGTTCGTTAGCAATGGATTAATTCCATATACGAAAAATGAAACGACGAAATTCTCATTCTCCGTCTCGTCGTATCGTTCAGTTAACGGCTTGCAACTCTTCCCAGAAATTGTCCAACTTTATTGATTATTCTGCTTTGTTGAATTTTTGAATAGTACATTAATCTTATCTCTATTAATTAATTAAATTATATAACATGCTTATGTTGCTATCAAACATATAAATTGAACAGGCAATTCTCTGTCTATAAAATCACAAGTTGTTTAAGACAAGAAACAAATTAGAAGAACACTCTTTAAAAAAAACAAATCACAAAAAAAATTATCAGCCATGCTTAAACGCATCGAGTGCTCCCGTTTCTTTGTAATAATACATAAATTTATAATAATTCTCCTATTTTTAATTTATAATTGTTGTCCCTCTGACGCGAACAAGAATGTTGTCGGTGTTGGCGTAGTTCTTGACACGAACTCGAGTATGGGTTCGATGGTGGATTTGTGCATGAGAATGGCGGTTTCAGATTTTTATGCAGCACATCCGAACTATACTACGAGGTTGAATTTGCACACCAAGAATGCACACACTCTTCTTGATGCTAATTTTGCAGGTAATTATTATTTAATTAGAGCTATATTTTTTAGAAAATCCAGAGTGAAAATAAATTCAGCTTATTTGATTATCGGAACAAATGTTATAGTATTGTTCTTTAATGGCTTAATTCTACTTTGCACCCTTGAAACATAAAATTCCGACACATTACACCCGAAAAAGTTAATAATAGCACTTTGCACCCTCTAAAAGTGATAAATCATTTACATTGCATTCCAAATGATATTTTAATAAAATCTAAGTGATAAAAAAAAATTAAGGATTTTTTTTTCATATAAGAAACTATTAATTTACAAGTAATTTAATGAGAAAAATAGTTGAATGATGGGGAGATTGACTCTTTCAACCACGAAAATAAATACTATTGCAAAGATGGAAATATCTTCTATGAATGTACCCATACGAAATATTTATTTTCTTGATGCTCAGTATTAAAATTTTAATCTTTTCACCATTCAACTATTTTTTCATCAAATTACATTAAAAAAAATTATTTTCCCACAAAAAATAAATCATCAACCATCTTTTTACTAATTCCAATAAGAGACATACACCATCAAATAATTTCGTGTTTTGTTTATGATCTATTGGAATTATAGTTAATAGCAAAAAAGAAAAGATGAAATTATATTCATTGGCCTTCACATTTTAATTGGGGTGAGATATGAATGATTTATTAGCTATTAATTTTTTCAGAAGTGCAAAATGTCAAAATGCTACATTTTAAGGGTACTAAGTGTAATTAAGATGTCCTCTAATTTATGGGATATATAATCTATTGTCAATTCAAATGCACTACAAAATATCTCTCATTTTACACTATTTGAAATTTCAACTCTCTCAAAGTTACATCACCACTTGTGTCATATTTTTATGTTTTATAAATGTCAACACTTCTCCCTTTTATTTTACTACAAAAATTTTAAGGGTTTAATCTCATTTTGCACTCTTCAATGTAATAATTTTCTATTTTGTACACTTGAGAAAAAATTAATAGTATTTTGCATCCTTGAAACACACTAAATAAATCACACTACACCACAAACTGAGTTTTGGATCGGAAAAGCAGTGGTGGCATTATCGTATATTAAAATTTCAATTTTCGGCCATCCTTCAACCGAATTTCGAAGTATCCAAATGTTTATCACTAGCTTAATTAATTCAAAACTATTTTTTCTTCAAAATAGATTGACAAATTATTTGAGATAGATTCTTTTTATCGAAACCAATAAGAATTATTTGTGTGTATATGATAGAGAAAATATAGTTTTCAAGTGAGTAAACGGTTGAATGAATTTGGCACATTGCTTCTTGATGAGAAATTCTATTAAAAAAAATATATAAGACAATGACCTCATTGACTTTCAATTAAAAAAAAAATTGTGAACAAATTATATCATTTCGAGAGTAAAATAAAAAAATGCTATTAATTTTTTTTTTTAAGTGTTCAAAATGTGAAAATATTACATTTTTAGGATGTGAAATGGGTTTTATTTATTTATTAAAGTCTCCTGTTTTTTATGTGGATGTGTATTTTTGTAAAGACAAATAAAATATTTATTAAAATAAATGTAACAAGAAAATACAATAAAATTGCAGCAAATGGAGTATTATTTATCTTAAATTCTTACATGTGAATTAAATTTAGAATATCATCCGATTAATTAAAGTATTATAACTAAATTTATATCATGATGGAATCATAGACGTGGAATATTAAACAATTAATGGCTTAATCCCACTTTGCGTCATCGAAATGGAGTCTTTTGGCACTTTGCATCCTTGAAAAATAATATTAGAACTTTGCATCATCAAAACACAATAAATCATTCACAATGCACCTTGAATTGAATAATAAAAGCAATTTCATTTTTATTGGTTTTTTCTTTTTCGGGATGAAAAAGAACAAATTAAATTGTTATTTTTTTCAAACTTTAACCTAATTCCGAGCGCTCAAAGTGCGAAAAAATAAAAATCACACTGGATTATTGAAAAAAAAACTATTTTTTCTTACAAAATAAAATAAAATAAACTTTATCACTAAGTTATTCGATTGATGGATTTTTATTGTAACTGGTGGAAATATTAGGTAAAAATATTTGGAAGAAGATGTGATTTTTTCAGATAACTTGATAACGAAATAGTTGAACGATTGTTTTTCGTAAAATATCCTTTTGTGATAAAAAAGTATAATTTTGTAAATATGTTGATGAGATGTATTTATAATTTTTGCACTTTATAGTTTCAAAATCATTCATGAATAAAAAAATTGATTTGACATTTGTCATCTTAAAAAATACCACTAAAAATGTTAAAGTACATTTATTAGCTTTAAAAATTCATTTAGGTGCAGTATGCATGATTTATTGTGTTTTGAAGGTATAAATTGCAATTAATTTGTTTTGATGATAGATAGAAAAAAATACATATATATAGATATGTAGATACACATATTCAAATATATATATATATATATATATATATATATATATACATATATATATATATATATATATATATATATATATATATATATATATATATATATATATATATATATATATATATATATATATACCCATACATGGGGAACTAGGAACAATCCCCCCTTAGGCTACGAGGGGCGAGTCCATCCTTTGGTTAGACACGGCTATGGGCCGGTTCCGGGCCGGTTCACTCTGGTTCACAGTTCATTTTTTTCCGGAATTGGAACCGGCCCGTACTACACACGGTTCGGCGAGCCGGGTCGGCCCGCCGGTTCACTCCGGTTCCGGACCTATCCGGGCCGGTTCCGAGTCGGCCCGAAAATTTAGATTTATATATATATATATATATATATATATATATATATATATATTGAAAATATTTGATGGATAAATAAATAAAAGAATACTTAAAAA
>NW_012192950.1:585978-602313 GCF_000504015.1 Erythranthe guttata
TAAATTTCTTTAAAGACGGCAGTGTCAGCTTCATACCCTAAGGAAGCTTCAATAAAAACCAGTGAACCGGCCATTATTTATTTTTTTTTGAATCCCCCCCCCCCCCAATTTTTCCTTTTCCTTTTTCTATTTAAAAGTACTTCTTTTAATTTACTTATTCATAAAATATTTCAAAAAAAAAAAAAAAATTCAAAATTTCCGGGCCGACCCGGCCCGCTGAACCGCCCATACTACGGGCCGGTTCCGGTTCCGGAAAATGTGAACCGTGAACCGGTTTGAAGCGGCCCGGAACCGGCCCGAACCGGCCCGTGGCCGTGTCTAACTCAAGCTCCCCTCAATTTATATTTTTTACCCTATATTTTATACTTATATATCTATTTATCTTATTTAAAATTCAATTTAATTCAAGAAAAGCCCAATTTTTATTAATTAGCCTACCTTAAATTTAAATTAATGTAAAAAAAACCTCAAATTTTATTAGTTAGTCCATTCAAAATTCAAATTAATGCAAAAAAAAAAAAACTATAAATTTTTTACATTTCTTTTTTTTTCTTTTTCAATTTCTGGTTTTGTCGCAAAAAAATTTCGGGTGCGCTGGCCCTGAACTCCGGAAAATTTAAGCCTATCCTGTAACAAATTCCTGGACTCAGCCACTGCTCGTAGCAATAGAGACGCGCTCTCTTAGTTCCATGAGTGAGAAAGTGAACGAGGTAGTAGAGAGTTGTCTCTCTGGTTGAAATTTTGGAGAACACGGAGTAGGGGTGGTGAATTACAAAAATATGGTTTTCGTTATAACAGAAAATTTATTAATTATTTTATTTGTTTGATGCCTGCATGGTGTTTGTGAAAATGCCGCTTAGGGGGGAATGCCCAAGAAATGCTTTGCCACTGTAAAAATTATATCAAGTGTGTGTCTTTGCAGTTCTGGAGTTAGTGAAACATGAAAAAGTCTCTGGATTAATCTTAGGTCCTCAACATGGATCAAAACAAGAAATATTTGCAGCAGCAATTGGAGAAACCGTTCGTGTACCGATCGTCTCCTTCACTGCAAGAAGCTCGGCCCTGTCATACGAAGAAAACCGCTACTTCGTTAGGACAACATTGGATGATGCAGTTCAAGCAGAGGCTCTTGCAGCCGTTTGCAAGAGATTCGAATGGCCTGAAGTTGTGATATTGTACGAAGACACTGAATACGGTCATATTTTTCTCTCTCATGCGGCCAAGGCATTCGATGATGTAGGCATCGAACTAGCGTACAAGATTTCCATCTCCACATCAGCCGACGATAGTCGTATCTTGAAAGAACTAAATAAGTTAAAGAATAAGCCGACGAGGGTGTTTTTGGTGCACGTGGGGCCCGTGCTTGGTTCCCGGTTATTTGCTATTGCCAATACAGCAGGGATGATGAAGGAAGGGTACGCGTGGGTTGTCACTGATAGCTTATCAATCTTTCTTGATTTTGTCGATTCCGATGCTCGTGATTTGATGGAGGGAGTTCTCGGCATAAGACCTTACCTATTTGCCTCGGAAAACCTAAAAAGTTTCCAAGAAAGGTGGAAAAGGAATATGCTTTTGGATAAGGCTACAGGTCCGATTACGGAGCTGAATATTCATGGTTTATGGGCCTACGATGCAGTAACTGCATTAGCAATTGCAGTGGAAAATATTCACCCTGTAAATTCTAGCTTATCAGACGTGAAAACGAGAAAAAACAAGACGGAAAATACGGACTTCGAAATCTCATCTTTAGGTCCGAGGCTTCTGAGGGAGCTGTCGAACACAAAATTCAGAGGCTTGGCCGGAGATTTCGAACTGGTCGAGGGCAAATTAAAGGCTTCGGCATTCGAGATATTCAATGTTATCGGAAATGGGGAGAGGAAAGTGGGATTTTGGACTTTAGAAAGAGGAGTGGTAAGAGAATTGAGTGCATACGGTGAACCGAAAAACTCGACTTCGACAAAAGAACTCAAAAATGTCTTGTGGCCTGGAAATTCTTTTACGCGACCCAAGGGTCGGTCGATCCTTACAACCGAATATCTCCGAGTCGGGATTCCTTGGAAACCCGGATACATAGAATTCGTTGATGCGGAATATTATCCAGGGACGAAGCGTGTAAACGCAACTGGATTTTGCATAGGTATCTTCTTAGCTGCATTGAAGGTGCTGCCTTTCTCTATCGACTACGATTATTATATCTACAACGATAGCTTATTTAGTAACTGGAGTTACGATTCCATGCTTCAGAAGATACCTCAGGTAATTTGGTTTTGGATTCATTTTTTTCTCGACTTACGTTTTACTTAAGCATCTCTTTCATTCGGTTTGAATTTTTTTCTCCTTTCGTGTAGGAATATGACATGGTAGTGGCGGATATGACAATTTGGGCTCCAAGAGCAGAATACGTCGATTTTGCGTTACCGTACTCCGAATCGGGAGTCGTTCTTGTTGTGAAAAACAAGAAACCGTTCAGCATGTGGACTTTCATTACGCCCTTCTCGTGGGATCTATGGGTGGCCATTATCGGGGCATGCGTTTTACTGAGATTCGCTCTTTACGCGTCGGAACTCCAAATAGCCGACACTAGTGAAGAACTAGCCGTTGGGCCACGCGTCGAAACACCTGGAATGAATCATTTCTATCCGATTGAATTTCTTGTTTTCCCGGAAAGTAAAATTTTCTTGCTATTTCTTACTTTTTTATATAAGAAATTGCGTTTTTTTTTTCTTTTTTTTTTAACTTTCGTTTCCGATTGTCGTTCGACATGCAGGAAATAGGGTATCGAATAACTGGTCGGTTTTCATACTTGTTTGTTGGGGCTGTATGGCATTTATACTGATGCAGAGCTTCACTGCCAACTTATCGGCCATTCTAACTGTCGATCAGTTGCATTTCGATTTTTCGGACGATTACTACGTCGGTTATCACACGGGTTCGTTCATGAAAAAGTTTTTGATGGAGCAGCTACGTATTAGTGAATCGAAGCTGAGGCCCTACAAGTCAAATGAAGAATTCAACGACGCTATGTCTAAAGGAAGCAAAAACGGAGGCATCGACGCCATATTCGACGAGATTCCTTACATGAAACTCTTTCTCAACCGTTATAAATCCCGGTACAAAATTGTCGGACCCACTTACAGGACAGGCGGCATGGGCTTTGTAAGTATATATATGTATGTTTCCCTTCGCCCAATCTTTACGCACGTGAATGAATTAATTCAAAATAATCGCGATTATCTTATATTTATCAGGCTTTTCCAATTGGCTCTCCGTTAGTTTCACACTTCTCAAAGGCTATCTTGAATGTTACGCAAGGCCCGAATATGAATAGCCTAGAGCTCGAAAGTTTCGGGCCGGGATATTCTTCGCAAGATCCATTATCCTCCGTAATCTCTCAAGGGGCATCGGGCCTTACTTTTCATGAATTTGGAGGCCTCTTCATTATTACAGGTACACTTATCGCAGTTGCTCTGATCTACTCGAAGCGAGCCGCATTTTGGCCTCCAAATGTTTGTCCGTTGTGGGGCCCACCTTCTAATGGAGACTCGACGCATGCACTCGTCGTTGAAGACGATGCCGCGGATATACCAAATAATACCATAGAGCCCGTTCGACACGATCATCGTGTAGAATTAAGTGATCTGCGCGACATCTCTGTAAGAGGTGTTTATTTATATGATTGAGTCCGTTGCGGTTTATTTTTCCGTGACGAGCAAATGAGCAATGTATATATATAATTGGATTGGATTGGTTTTCTATTGGTTAATTAATTCGTTAGAGAGAAGCGATTGGAGATTTTATCCATTATTATTGCTCGAGTTTTAGGACCCCGTATATTCCTCCGGCGGAGGCTGGTGCACGTGTCACTGAAGTCGGAGAAGATGCTGGGAATATTCCTCCTTTACATGCTCGACTTATCGGAGAGTCGGCATAAATCAAGATTACTGCTGCTGCTGCTCAAAGTCATGGATTTTTTTGTGGACAACTATATATATATATATATATATATATATATATATATATATATATATATATATGGGGCCATCTTGTATATAATTGTAGGAAGACTAAATTGTTTAAGTTGATTGAAATTTATGAATGGTTGTTGTTGCTGTTTTTTACAGGATAAATATTATATGTGTTCAAGTTTGGTTCGTTATGCTAACAAAACCGAGCTCAGGCGAGCTTTTAACGGACGATCTCGAATCAAGTAGCTTAGTTCAATGTTCAGTCTTGCCTCCCTTGTACTATACTAATAAAGCAACCACACTCTCTCCATCTATTTTTTTCCATTAGTTTTGTTTAAGATGCTAGATTCAAGAACATAGATTTTGGGCCCTTTCAATTTTTTTTTTGTCTATACTCTTAATAATTCTTTTTGCATATATATATATATATATATATATATATATATATATATATATATATATATATATATATATATCATTTTTTTTTTTGCTTTTTTTAATGAATACCTCTAAAAACAATCGGGGGCAATGCCTTGGAACCTGGCCCCAAAATTTTAAGCTACCCGTTTTATTTCGAAAAAAGCTCGCCCCACCTTAAACATTGTCTCGAATTTGAATCCTGGATTTCTCCCCACAAGGAGAAAAGTCTTCATACTACTTGGACTAATTGTTAGAGGAATTAAGACATTTAAAGATGAAAAGATCATTTAATTTTCTTGTTCATTTTCGGAGATGCCTCTAGTTCTTGTGTAGACACGATTTATAACTACTAAAACAGAATAATTAACACAAGAAATTAATGTAGTTCGGTACAAATGTGACCTACATCCACAATGACTTGCAAACAAGATTCCACTAGTTTAGATTTACAATGTATATCAATAAGACTTTATTAAAATATTAAAAACTCTCTTTAAATCCTATGTCGTTCTTGTACAACTCTCGAATGTCTTGTTTCTTCACACAACTTCTCTGTCCGCGCTTCAGATGTCAGATGACCTCTCCTGAGATCTTTATAACAGAGCTATATGTGTCGCGGCAGCAACAACAATGGCACAATATTGCTCCACATAATGCCCTAGCAAATTCCAGATACTTCGATAAGCTTTTTTTCAATGAAAGTTACGAGGTCTTTCATTGAGGAAGCTATAAAAGATATTTTTTGGGGAGTTAGTCAACTTTCTCTTAAAAGAAGGGTAAATTACACCTACACCTCTGAGGTATCCTAAAATAACTTTAAAGTCCATGTGATATCGGTAATTACAATCACATCCCTGAAACATTGTTAGAAACTCTAAGGGATATATAAATGCATTGGATACGTTATTCCGATAGAATTATAACAGAGTATTAGTTTCAGTAAGTGGTCTAGACAACATAGAGCTAGGGGGTGATATGGCTCCCCCAATATTTTTTAAATCACCCATAACTCTATGTTGTCACCACCACTTTCTAAAACTAATAGCCCGTTAGAACTTTATCGAAATAACGTATCCAATGCATTATCTCATTAGAGTTTCTAACGATGTTTCAGAGGTGATTGTAATGACCAGTACTACAAAAATCTTTTAGCATACCTCACGGGTGTGGGTGTAATTTAGCCTAAAAGGAAATATGTTTTTTTCAATTGAATAATTCAATATATACCGTGAAAAACAAGCAAGCATTTCAATTATAAGCGCTGGGCAGACAAAGCCAAACTAAGTTCATTTGATTTATGACAAACAATTTCATGGTTAACAGAATTTCATTTGTTTGTTTAGTTCTCATCTTATTCTTATTATTTTCTTATTTTCTGGTTTTGATTGCTATTCTTCCATTGATGGAGTTGAGAAAAAGAGTGCGCACCTAAATTCGACAACGTTACGTTGTTGTTCCCTCTCATCAAGGATGCAGAACCGGTGCTTGATCTTTATCTTGCAGGTAAACTCCCTCTCTCCGTGAACTATAATAGTTAATTGCATTCGACACCCCTATATTATATATATCGATATTGGTAAAAACACCTCCAACTTATTTATATTGGGTAAATTACGGTTAACTCTTGAGATAAGGTCAAATTACGAAAAAATCCTTCTTGTTTGGATAATTACAGTCACCCATCAACTATGAATCTTCTTACACGTAAACTCTTATGATGTCAAATTCAACCGAATTTTCCTGATTCCGTAAATTGTTCTCTAATTTGTACTCGTTTTATGCAGAAAGACAGTTTTAGATATATTTATAAGCTAAGAGACACATCTTATGGTCATCTTGTTTCAAAATGTGGAGCTGAAATTGGGTAAAAACGGGTACATATAGGAGAATATTCCACATAATCTCGAAGATTCGGTTGAATTAGACACCGCAAAGGTGAACGTGTAAGAAAATTCAGAGTCGAGGGGTTACTGTAATTATCCAAACATGAAGGGTTTTTCGTAATTTGACCTTACCTCATGGGATGACTGTAAATTATTTGTATGATATAGTGGCCAAAAATGTAATTTAACATTCTTGTTCGTCTTCTTTTGTTAGGACAATTCCAACATGTTCACATGACTACGATTATGAGGGAAGGATTTACATATATTAATGCCAGCTGGACAAATTATAAGCCATTGAATTTTAATCTATGGCTGACAATTTTTGTGGCTAATATATTTACAGGGATTGTTATATGGATAATTGAATACAGATTGACTGTCGTGCCAAGTAATGGAACTGGAAAATTGAAACCAACTACAAAGTCCAGAAGATATAAAGCAAGAAAGAAATACAAATAAATGTGCAAGAAGGAAAAGCAAAATTAATAAAATAAAAGGAGTTAATTGCAAAATTAATAATCTCCGAGCCGGCGAGACTTCACTGTCGTCTTTTGGTGCTTACGTTGACGACGAATGCTTAGCAGTTGGTAGCTCTTTTGTTTCTTGCTATTTTTCCTTTGTTAAGCGTATCGGTAACCAATTGGCACACTTGCTTGCTACTAATGTTGGTTTGAACTTTTGGGAAGGAACTCATCTTCCTCAAGATTTGGCTTCTTATACCTAATAAAATTAATATTTTTCCTCAAAAAATTTGGTCTTCCCTTTATATTTTCAAATTAATGGTATAAGGTTTGGGAGAATTACACTTTTGGTCCCTTAAGTTTGGTTATATTCCACTTTTTGTCTCTGTTGTTCGAAAATGAACAAAGTTCACCTCCAAGTTCATTTTTTTAACACTTTTGGTCACCGCCATCACACGCCCATTAGCAAGTAACGAAAAATACTATTTTGGGGCCAAAATTTAAATTATATTTTTTTTGTGACTGGAAAGTAATTAGAAATTTAAATTATATTATTTATAATTAAAATTTTAATAATAGAAAGGGCAAATTCCACTTTTCCCCTTGTATTTTGGTTCGATATCATTTTACCTCATTTTACTCTCAATTTCATCGATAAATATAGAAAAATACTGTGGAAATTCTCATTATATCCGAATTTGTAACAAGAGATTATAAACTCATGTAGTTTTCGAAATTTTCGAAATTTCACCAATTTGAGGCATTCCGAAGTCGGCATGATGAATTTTTGCATTCCGATTTTATAGGGTACGAAAATTGGAACCCATTTTTTTTCTTCTGAACAAAATTTGAAATTTTCTGAAAAAAATCATTTCCGATTTATTCCGTCCGATTTTTACCCCTACTTATACCCAATTGTTTATTTTTCGCGAATTATTCTAAATATGTTAATAAAAATATATATATACACGCTCACCTCTTCTAATTGTATAATTTTACATAGAAAAAAAAAAACATAAAGATGAAAAATATTGACAACATGACACCATTATATCCATGATTGTCACAAGAAAAAACCAAAACTAATAAACATAATTACATATCAAATTATTCCTAGCTGGCAGTGATTTGACTTTCTTGTTTGCTTGATGCAGTTGACATTGGATAATCATACTAATACATTAATTAATGTTGTTTGACATTCCTTTCATTTTTTTTTCTTTTAATTTTCTTTTTTAAAACGGTGTTTGACATTTTTTTATTTTTTTAAATAATGAAGAACATGCACCAATCATATACATATATATATACACACACAAGCTGACACTTAAAAAGATAAATAAAAATTCAGGTTTAATTAATTAGTTCTAACATGCACTAATTGAATTGTTGATTATCATTACAAAAAAGAAAGAAAGAAAAAATGCCCAAATGCTCTCGTTTCTTTTCTTCACATGTCCTATTAATTCTTCTCTACCTTTTTCATGTTCACGTTGAAAACACAATCTCGGAAGAAATGCGATCAACGGTCGGGATCGGTTTAGTTCTCGACATGAATTCGACTTTCGGCACGATGGTGAACATGTGCATGGATATGGCAGTTTCTGATTTTTACAAAGCACATCCAAATCACATAACGAGATTGCAACTGCACAAGAAAGATGCTAAAAGCGTGCTCGATGTTAATGTTGCCGGTGCGTTTACTTTTCTTTTCGTTTTTCTCTTCTTTTTCTTTTTCGTCTTTTTTCTTTTTCGTCTGTGTGTTTCTCTGTTCTTTACTTTAGGCCGTTGAATCTTTTTTTTTTATTTTTTTTTTTTTGGAAATTTGAAGTGTCCCCAATGTTTTCTACTCTTAGGCCTTATTTGGTTATCGAGATAAGATAAAATAATTTAATAAAAATCCAATTATTTTATCTGAATTCGGGATGTCCAACAAAAAAACAACCTAAAAAGCAAGATATCAAATATCAAACAAAGTCCGATTATTAAGTTAATAATGACTGATCTCCCCAACCAAACAAGGGCTTAAGGTATACCACGTGAAACAGGTGTTATTAATTTGGGCAAATTACGGACATCTTTGAGGTAAGGTCAAATTACGAAAAACTCTTCTTGTCTGCGTAATTATGATTTCCTTACACATTCCCTCAATTATGATTTCCTTACACATTCACCTTTACATTGTCAAATTTACATAGGGGTGTTCCCAAACTGAACGAAAATTCGGTTCATGCCGATTACTGAACTGGTAATTCGGTTCAATATCAGTTTTTTTATTTTTATATGAAATATTAGTATTTAAACTAAACTTAATTAAAATAAACATTTTTTAGATATTTGTAATAAAATTTCGATAATTCGGTTATTTACCGAATCGTACGATAAACGGTATGAATTTTTTGTATACCGAATGGACACCTCTAAGTTTACCAACTGGAAGGGTTTATTCGTAAGACAATACATAATTAGTTGAAGGGGGTCGTTGTAATTATGCAAATTAAACAAGAGGGTTTTTTTTTGTAATTTGACCTTATATCAGGCGTAGGCGTAGCTGTAATTTGCCCTATTAATTTAATGAAATAGTTACATTTAACTACTCGGGAGTATAAATCTTCATAAGCAATGAGTAAAATTTATAAAATCTTTCAAAAGAAATGCAGAAAAAATCTACTTGTGAGCTTGGATTAGTGAAAATATGTTTGGTGCAGTTCTAGAGTTAGTGAAAAATGAAGAAGTGTGTGGTATATTCGCGCCTCACGGATCAAAGCAAGAAGCATTCGCAGCCGCAATCGGTGAGACCGTTCGCTTGCCGATTATTTCTTTCACCGCAAGAAGCTCATCCGTATCGTACGAAGAAAACCGCTACATTGTTAGGACAGCATCGGACGATGCAGTTCAATCGCATGCTCTTGCATCCATTTGTCAAAAATTTGAATGGCCCGAAGTTGTGATCTTATACGAAGACGACACTGAATACGGTAATAATTTCGTTTCTCGTACGATCAACGTTCTCCATGATGCTGGCATTGAAGTGCCGTGCAAGACTTCAATCGCCACGTCAGCCAGCGATAGTCATATCTTGAAAGAACTCAAAATGTTGAAGAAGAAAAAAACGAGGGTGTTTTTGGTGCACGCGGGCCCCGGGCTCGGTTCGCGTTTGTTTGCTATTGCCAGTAATGCAGGGATGATGAAGGAAGGGTACGCGTGGGTCGTAACCGATAGCTTATCCATCTTTCTTGATTCTGTCGATTTTAGTGCTCGTGATTCGATGGATGGAGTTCTTGGCATAAGGCCTTATCTATTTGCCTCGAAAAAGCTCAAAAGTTTCCAAGAAAGGTGGAAAAGGAATATGCTCTTGAACAATAATACTTCGGGTTCGATTACCGAGGTGAATATTAATGGTTTATGGGTGTACGACGCAGTAACCGCATTAGCAATTGCAATAGAAAATATTCGACGAGTAAATTCGAGCTTATTAGACCTAAACGGGGATAAAAACAGAACGGATAACAGAGGCTTAAGAATCTCAGTTCTAGGTCCAATGCTTCTGAGGGAGCTGTCGAACACAAAATTCAGAGGCTTGGCCGGAGATTTCGAACTCGTCGACGGCAAATTAAAGGTTTCGGCGTTTGAAATATTCAATATTATCGGAAATGGGGAGAGGAAACTCGGATTTTGGACTATAGAAAGAGGAATAATTAGAGAGTTGAATTCGTCGTTCGTCGAACCAACAAATTCAATTTCGACAAACGAACTCAAAAACGTGTTATGGCCCGGAAATTCCGTAGTGCGGCCAAAGGGTCGGGCGATCCTTGAAACTGAAGACCTCAGAATCGGAATTCCATGGAAACCGGGATTCATAGAATTTGTTAACGTTGTAATTGATCCCACCACAAATCAAACAAATGTAAATGGATTTTGTGTAGTAATGATATGCCTAATTGGGCGCCTAATTGGGCCAACTCAATGGGCCTACAATTTCTTTACCTACTGGGCTACGAGCCCAATATCGAAGACTAATATCACCGAGGCCCAAACACCTTCAAGTAAGGTTTGGGCCCAACAAAGCAAACCCAACCCAATAAACGACATATAAATAGAGGTTTTACTCATTTTATTAAGGTACGTCCTATTAACTGAGCAATACTACAATACGTATTCTCTGGACTAATTCTATGATCAGCACGTCTGACTTGAGCGTCGGAGGGGTTTCCGCCGGATCAACCCCCGGCGTAGTTCACGTGTGTTCATTTCGCAGGTACCTCAGGATCATCAAGTTGTCAAGCTACCGATCCGCTTTGCTCTCCCAATACATTTACTACACTACCCCAGGTGATCTACTTTTTAGCATCATCATTTTGGCGCCGTCTGTGGGAACGATGCAAACCAGATCACGTAGCCAACAAGATCCTCCTGAGGCGTCTGCTCGGAGAGAAAACGACACAGCTAACGACCTCCCACCTCGTGGAGGCTCTGGCTTGCCACCTCCTCCCCATCCCATGGATCCGCCTCGCGAGGTTCAGGTGATCCCCCCTCAGGACCCACCACTCGCCGATCCATCACTCCCTGCTCCTCGAATGGTTCAAATAACCGAGGATGCGCTTCAACGCATGATAGCAGAAGCTTCAACTCGCGCTGCCACAGAGGCCGTGATCTAATATATCGCCACGATGGGAGCAAATGCTCCCAACGCGATACCAGCACCTGCTCCACATGTGGAGCCACCTATGGCACCACCGCCGTCGACTCCATGGGGGCTTACCTCTGCCCCCAAAATATCTCGCTCGCCAAGGGTTATCGACTCCCTGGGGGTTTACATCGCCCCCAAAATATCTCGCTCGCCAAGGGTTATCGACTCCCTGGGGGTTTACATCGCCCCCAAAATATTTTGCTCGCCAAGGGTTATCGACTCCTTGGGGTTTACATCGCCCCCAAAATATTTCGTTCGCCAAGGGTTATCGACTCCCTTGGGGCTTACAACTGCCCCCAAAATATTTCATTCGCCATGGGTCATTGACTCTCTGGGGGTCTACTTTCGCCCCCTCGAACGGTTCAGATAACCGAAAAGGACCTTCAGCATATGATCGCCGAACGTTCAACAAGATCAACTTCTACTTGCTCCTCTAACGGTTCAGATAACCGATAAGGACCTTCAGCGTATAATCGCGGAAGCTTCAACTTGTGCTACCACCGAAGCAGTGGCACCATACATCGTCATAGCAGGAGCCAACGCTCCTCCTCGTGAGGCCCCACGGGGTCCTCAACATGATCAATTTCTATTTACTTCTCGAACGGTTCAGATAACCGAAGAAGACCTTCAGCTTATGATCACGGAAATCGTGGCACCATAAATCGCCAAGGTTGGGCATCTCACCCCAGTGGTTCGTGATCGCCTCATCCTAAATGGGGGGCTATCCCACCCTAAAGTTGGGCATCTCATCTCAAGGGTGGTACATCCACTTACCTTTCAACCCCAAGGGGTTTCACATCCCATCAAGTGTTTCACGTCCCTACTTCAAAAACTGAAAAAAGGGTCTGACGCGCACGCGCGAACCAATGGCACAACCGTGCGCATCCACCTCAGACCATAGGTCTCGAGCGCCTCATCCTACAGTGGACAGTTATCCCCATCCTAAGGTTGGGCATGACCCTTACCTTTCAACCCTAAGTGGGTTCACATCACATCTCAAGAGACGAGTAGAATCTCCCTACTCAAAAAATAGAACATCCCCAAGGGGGTGCACATCTCATCGCAAGGAACGAGGATAATTTCCCTACTCAAAAAATAGAACATCCCCAAGGGGGTGCACATCCCATCTCAAGGAACAAGGATAATCTCCCTACTCAAAAAATAGAACATCCCCAAGGGGGTGCACATCCCATCTCAAGGAACGAGGATAATCTCCCAACTCAAAAAATAGAACATCCCTAAGGGGGTGAATATCAACCAAATAAAAAAAAGGGGGTAAAATCGCGCACGCGAGACCCAGAAGAAGATGAAGAAAAAAGAAAAAGAAAAAAAAAAAAAAAAAAAAGAAGATGAAAAAATAGAAGAAAAAAGAGAAGAAGAAAGAAGAAGAAAGAAAGAAGAAAGAAAAGGAAGAAGAAAAAAGAGAGTAAAAGAAAAAAAAAAAAAAAAAAAAGAGTCCAAAAGTGCTGACAAAGCACGCGGGCGTGCAGCACACGCGACGCGCGCCGTCCTCGGTACGCGCGCGCGCTGGAAGAAGAAATAAAAAAAAAACAAAAAAAAAAAATGGTTGCAGCGCGTGCACAACACACGCTCTTGGGGCAGCACACATCTGCAAAAGCCACGCCTCGATCCGCGCGCTTCAGCAATAATAATAATAAAAAAAAAAAAAAAAAAAAAAAAAAAAATTTAAGTGGCAGTGCAGCAGGTGGGCGTTTGGCACGCACCTGCCAAAGTCTGCACTATCCATCACATCACCCTCTACTTTTTATCACTTTGAGTCAGCTCAAATCACACCGCGCGCCCCCCCTATACATCGTCAAATCGTGCGCGCGCGCTTTCTCATACCACATTAATTCGCGCGTGCCTCTCCTTCAGTCACCTAATCGCGCGTAAATTTTACTACTCTCCATCAAAGCGGGCATATATTTTGACGCGCTTCATCGAAATTGCGCGCTAATTTCAACACCCTCCACCAAATCGCATGCCGATTTCACCTTGCTTCACCAAATCGTGCGAGAATTTCAACGCGCTCTAACAAATCGTGTGCACTCTCAAAAAAAAAAAATTATTTCTCCACGCCATGCCAACGATTAACGCAAGACTACATCACCGATCTACTCTCAATACGATCCGGTACCCCTTTCCACTTGGCTCCTACATCGTATCGAGAGTGGGGGGCTTGCGAGATAACTCCCACGAGGAGCCAATTCCCTCGGGTCTACGAAACCATAGCGAGATAACTCCCACGAGGAGACTACTCGCTCCGTCCTATAACCCGTTGCGAGGTAACTCCCACGAGGAGCCAACTCCCTCGGGTCTCATAACCGTAGCGAGATAACTCCCACGAGGAGACCACTCGCTCCGTCCCACAATTTGCAGCGAGACAACTCCCACGAGGAGCCAACTCGCTCGGTACTGCAACCCGCAGCGAGACAACTCCCACGAGGAGACAACTCGCTCGGCTATACAACCCGTTTCGAGATAACTCCCACGAGGAGACAATTCGCTCAGAGCGACCTCAGTTCGCGCGCTCCTCAGTCGCGCGCCATCCGATGCTCCTACAACTCCCTTGCGAGACAACTCCCACGAGGAGCCAACTCGCGCAGTTATACAACCCGCAGCGAGGCAACTCCCACGAGAAGACAACTCGCTCGATCCTACAACCCCTTACAAGGAAACTCCCACGAGGAGATAACTCGCTCAGTCATATAACCCGTTGCGAGGCAACTCCCACGTGGAGTCAACTCCCTCGGGTCTACGAACCCACAACGAGATAACTCCTACGAGGAGACCATTCGCTCCATCCTACGACCCGCAGCGAGGCAACTCCCACGAGGAGCCAACACGCTCGGTACTACGAACCCGCAGCGAGACAAATCCCACGAGGAGCCAACTCGCTCGGTACCACAACCCGCAGCGAGACAACTCCCACGAGGAGCCAACTCGCTCGATACTACAAATCCGTTGCAAGGCAACTCCCACGTGCAACCACCTCACTCGATAAATATTACTCACCGCGAGACAACTCCCATGAGGAGACAACTCGCCCGAAATTCACTATATAATCACAAGCTCAAGTTAGCACGATTACAACCCTAGAAGCACTTAGAGACATTATGAGAATCTATATAGCCTGGCCAGCTTGATTACTCAAATTTATCTACTTGTTTTCGATGGGTCATTCATTAAAACGTGGCCACGGTCCAAACATACTTAAGAC
Source organism: Erythranthe guttata (assembly GCF_000504015.1). Next base: position 600,621 of record NW_012192950.1, read on the forward strand.
CCACGAGGTCTAACAAGGGGCACGACCCCCATAAAAAAAAAAAAAAATCTTGAGAGTCTGATCCCCTCCTCAAGTACATCACGCACAAGGCTATATGTAAACACATATAAGCAACGCGTCAAAACATTGACAATGTCGAAAAATAACAACTCCCACGAGGAGAATACTAGCTCCGTGCTACTACATTATCGTGAGACAATATCCACGAGGACGTAACTCAATCAACTCGATTACCCTAGAGACAACTTCCACAAGGACGTAACTCGATCAACTCGATTACCCCATAGACAACTCCCACGAGGAGATTACTTGATCCGTGCTACTACATTATCACGAGACAACTCCCACGAGGAGATAACTCGATCAGCACTATTACCCCGCGACAAGACAACTCCCACGAAGAGATAATTCGCTACTACATCGTCGCGGGACAAAACCGACGACTCAATTAAGTTACATCGCGACGACCTTGTCGCGCTATGCGCCAACGCGCATTCACGCCCCTCCGACACACGCTCCAACGCGTTTCCGCATACCATTAGGCCATCCGCCAACGATCGACTTCTACAATTTTTACCCTCGACACGATTTGAGACCCATCACAACATGGCCCCCACATCGACTCGAGAGTGGGGGGCTTAATGATATGCCTAATTGGGCGCCTAATTGGGCCAACTCAATGGGCCTACAATTTCTTTACCTACTGGGCTACGAGCCCAATATCGAAGACTAATATCACCGAGGCCCAAACACCTTCAAGTAAGGTTTGGGCCCAACAAAGCAAACCCAACCCAATAAACGACATATAAATAGAGGTTTTACTCATTTTATTAAGGTACGTCCTATTAACTGAGCAATACTACAATACGTATTCTCTGGACTAATTCTATGATCAGCACGTCTGACTTGAGCGTCGGAGGGGTTTCCGCCGGATCAACCCCCGGCGTAGTTCACGTGTGTTCATTTCGCAGGTACCTCAGGATCATCAAGTTGTCAAGCTACCGATCCGCTTTGCTCTCCCAATACATTTACTACACTACCCCAGGTGATCTACTTTTTAGCATCATCATGTAGATATCTTCTTAGCTGCATTAAAGGTTCTGCCACTACCGATAAATTACGAGTTTCGTATCTACAATGACAGCAAAAGTAGTAACTGGAGTTACGATTCCATGCTTCACAAGATACCCGAGGTAATTCGGTGTTCTTTTTTTTTTTTTTAATTCGTGTCTCCACTAACATTGGAGTTATGTTTTTTTTTTCCCTTGAACATGATGTAGGAATACGATATGGTAGTGGCGGATACAACAATATGGGCCCCACGAGCAGAGTACGTCGATTTTTCGCTACCGTATTCCGAATCGGGAGCTGTTTTAGTGGTCAAAAACAAGAAACCGTTAAACATGTGGATTTTTATCAAGCCCTTGAGATGGGATCTTTGGCTTGCAATTGCTGTGGCCAGCATTTTGCTTGGATTAGTTCTTTGCATATTGGAACGCCGAGCAATCGAGCCGAATGGAATGACTTATTGGTTTCCGATAGCATTTCTCGTGTTCCCGGAAAGTAAAATATTCGTGCTCGTTAAGAATCCTTAACTCTTTTTTTCTGTTCATTACATGCGAGTTCGTAAAACAATTATCGTTTTTCTAATTGTTGTTGAACAGGAAATAGTTATCGAATAACTGGTCGGTTT